>NJDD01003842.1:97196-132656 GCA_002245505.1 Calephelis nemesis | reverse complement strand
AAACATAATCAAAAAACGATAATGAAAGCAATATTGAAAGTGGTGGCGACGACGGTGACGGTAATGGTTGGGGTGTTGATGATGATTTCATATCGGTGTCACAACTATGTGATAAAATTATTAGTCAACGATAGTAAAACATAGAAATGCTTCAACAGATACTGAAACAAATTTTACAGTATTGGTCATTATGTCTTAAAGATTTCGTGAAGGTGTCACCATGGGGTCGTGACGATGTCGTGACTTAACTGTCACCGACACGGTGACAGTTAAGTTAAGTGACAGTGTTAAGTTCTTCAAATTAGCACCAGCTAATAAACATTACTTATAGGCCCTGTTTCAAACAAATAGTTTTTCTTCATCATTATAGTCAGCTACATTTCGTTCAATCCTTTTCTCTTGTTAATAAAAATGAACTAAAGTGCTGTGAAGTTCTTCTTGGTATTGTAGTCTTGAACACTCTGTGATACAGACTATAATATCAACTTAACTTTGCTCTAACTATAGTCTGTACATTACTTAACTATTGTTAATAAAACGGATTGTATGTTGGATTTTGAAAAAAAAATATTGTTTATTAAATTCAATCAATTTTCTTGTAGCCGTTAAATAAGTTACTAGCCACCCTATCGTACAAACCGAAACACTAAGATGAGAATCATAATCAGAATCAAAATCAGAAAGAAACTTTTTTCACTTTGACCATACGTATGGTGTTGTGCGCGTCGACATTTTTGTAAACTTCCATCGGTTCGTAATCGCGCCCACACACTGAGGTTTCAAAGTTTACCGGACTACCCTCCTAATGGCAATACTGTAATGACGAGTACTGATGTCATGTCGGCAGATATAAATAATTGGTTTGCTTAGTCTGTACCTGGCATAATACATGTCATTCAAACATGCGCGATACACACATAAATTTAATTGCGCATATCTCCCATGACTTCATGTTATTTCCCCCCGTCCCCCTGTTCTATTATGTATGTTATTTTGTCACACGTTTTGTTAGAAATAGAGACAAAGAACAATTTGTCACCAACAAACTGCTTGGTATGTACTTCGCTATGTGTATAACATGAACATCATTTTATGTTGTTAAACATACATATACAATGTATGTATATTATACATAGATAAATATTTTTATGTTGTAGTTTTGCAATAATCCGGTTTGGTACCACTTGGTTCCTGCCGCTATAGCTTGTCTCTGTTATGTTTTAGTTTGGGAGGAAAAGTGTATTACTTACGAAAGAAGCTTTATATCGCCTCTGTGTCTAGGGGCTTAACCACTTGTATCTATTGGCGTTGACTATATGATTAACATGTTTCCCGTTATTAGACTTGTGTCCTGTTGATGGTAGGCTTGCCATCTATCATATATCTATGTGATATGTGACATGTGTAGCTTGAGCTACATAGTCCCACATGTAGTGTGTAGTAGCATGAGCTCGTGCCCACCTTTGACTAAGTACCTCTTCTTGCTTGTTTAATATACGAGGATTTATTTGATAACGCACCATTTAGTAATGGTGCGTTATCAAATAAATCCTCGTATTAGTATTTAAATCCTCGAGGATTTATTTGATAACGCACCATTTAGTAATGGTGCGTTATCAAATAAATCCTCGTATTACCTCCTCGTATACCATTTAGTAATGGTGCGTTATCAAATAAATCCTCGTATATTAAACAAGCAAGAAGAGGTACTTAGTCAAAGTTCCGTATATCTCAGATGCGACATTCGTCCTAGCGGCAATCTATATAATTTGACACGCTTAAGCGTGGGAACCGAGGGTCTGCTTTCCTTCTTTTCACTTTCACTTGCCACGGCTTAATCATTTCTAATAGAGTTCCGTGTCTTGATCCTTGATCTCCATGATCATGATATTTTAAGCCTATGGGGACTGTAAAGTAGGTAAGTGGACCCAGGTTAAACCAACCCAGGTAAAACCCAGGTACTGTTGGTTTAACGTGAGGAGCGGGACTATCATGTGTGATGATAACTATGATAATGATAATTCTGTAACTGGTGATATCTCTGTGTAATTACCAGTTAGCGATATAAAACAGCAAAAAAACTGACTTAAATTTCTATACTACGAGGATAAGTACTGTTATTTAAATGATGGACTTCGGCTTTACACTTTTTACTCTTTTTACACTTTATACTTTTATTGTCGTACCATTCCGGTCGGCCGTAATTACATTAATAACAAGTATAAATCCGTGTGCTTGTTCGCTAACTTATTACATAAAAAATGTTCACCTTAATTATTCCTGCCGCTATAACACTGTCATGTTCCAGTTCGGAGGGTAGGGTTAAGGATAGCCGGTAACTTACACATTAGGCATAGAAAATCAAATCGCTCGAGGATTCTTTGAGGGTGGTGTGAAAAGGGTAATGAATATGGAGAAAGCCAGGCAGGTCTGCCAGGATCGAGTTATTTGGCACTCGATACTCTCTGCCTACCACTTAAAGGAATTGGCTTGAAGATATTTGTGTAAACATAAGTGAGGTATTGTCGCAGTTGTCTCTTAAAGCTTCAGGAAAGCCGTCTGCTGGTTTGATTTCCTATTACAATAACACCTCTACATTCGCCGCAGGTGTTGTTTTTTTGTTGCAATCTATAAAATTAATACGTGATGCCAAAGCTTTGGACCCCTTTTAACACAGGAGCATAAAATTTGGCGCACTTATAGTCTATGTGTAGGAGAAGTGCAGAACGCTAATATTTTTCAATAATAATGCTTACAAAGTACATTAAATCAATAAATAAAACATTACCCATACTACCATGTATTTGACAGACACAAACAAATGTATAGATGATAATAACGATAAAAGATCACAGATGGCGCACTAAAAAGTTTGGAATCAAAGTAGTTGGTCTTGAGAAATGAAGATGGCGATTTTATCAACAAGATATTAAAATTTATTATGGTCGAATTTCGACCAACTGGCGACCACTAGTATTTATAAAACGACGAAGATCTGGCTATAGGATGGGAAAGATTGGATCTTTTACTGAGCGGGATAACTTTGATCGAATTTGGTAGTACCTATTATATTATGTATATATCGCACCTTCAGTAATATAAGGGCCCAAGTCAAAATTTTCACATTTAAAATCCCATACACGACTGGGATTTTGAATGATAAAGGCACAAAATGATTCGCTACTGGTTAGTGCTAGCAGAAAGAGAATAAACATAAGAATAACACGGTAATTATATTTATTTTAACACATGATATTATCGGAAAAAATACTGTATCTTAAAACACGATTTCCCAAAAAGTAGTTTTTTGGATTGTGCCCTTATATTACTGAGGGTGCGATATGTTAATACAGGGTGGAAAATCCTACACGCGCGGATGAGATCGGGAGTATTCCTGATCCCAAGTTATGAACAAATTACCAAGATAATGTGTCGGAAGAAGTTTGTTTTTGCGTTCCTTTGAGCAAAGTTTCAAAATCTTTTATTTTTCTGGCGTTTGAAGGTTGTATGAGAAGTTTTTATTATGATTTATGAGTTCACTTATACACCAGACTGATAGAATTATTACTTCTCAAGTAAAACAATGATAGAGATAATTTTCTATTGTTTTTCGGCTACGTGTTTAACTTAACGTTAAAATCATATTTGGAATTAATTTTACGTATCAATTATCTGAATTATTTGAGGGACCTTAGAGCGATTCTTTTAGAAACGGAATTAATATTGGTGGTAATTCTGCTGTGCACTAACTAAACTTATTTTAGATGTATGCTATCTTTTTAAAATAAAACAACGAAAGATATGGAACATTTTAGACATATATCAGATTAGTCTAAACATGTCAAATTGTGATATTTTTAATCAACGTTTTCCGAGTGATAGATTAAACGTCTGTAGAAATGACGTGTATGGTCTAATTTGACAGCACTAACCGTGTTTTGTCTCTTTCTGTTACTTTTGTTGAAAGAAGACATCGATAACTTAAAATTAGATTAGTGAATGCGCAATAAAATTGCCACCATTGTAGCTACAGTAATTTTCTTACATTTAAGTATGTAAAATAATTACGCCAAGTTTGGAGTTTCGGTGTAGGCACAGTACGATCTTTCCAGACATCCGTAGCTTTCTCCACATTCATTACTCTTTCACACCCCGGTTTCAGAGACTCTTGAGACCACCTTCGAATTGTAGCCGATCAATTTAAGCAATTTCGCATAGAAAAACTTCAAAGAATACCTACCTACCACAATTCTTTTTGGTTCGATTCTCGATAGGACATTTACATTTGGTGTCTGGGTTGTTAGTAAATTTATTCTGGTATCTATTTGAGTAATCCTGTGTATTTATTGTAGTACCGTTGACTACCACCCATAACACAAGTATATATTTTGATTACTTTGGAGTTAGATTCAATTTGTATAATTTGTCTAGGGATATTTATACATATTATCAATATATATTAAAAAACAAAGTCCCCCGCCACGTCTGTCTGTCTGTTCGCAATTTATTTGTAAAGTACTGAACGGATTTTCATTCAGTTTTCAACAATAGATAGAGCAATTCATGAAGAAGGTTTTAGTGTATAGTAATTTTAGGTTTCTACAAAAAATAAGCCAATCGGGAGCTTTCCTCGAAAACGCTGCCAAAACCTTCTGAGTTTTAACAAAACAATGTGCCTATGGTGGGATTTTTCCTCTTCGACAGATCTCAAAAATAGTAAGCAGTGGTATATTATGTCTATCTTTAAAGAATAACCCACAATAACCGTTTTTTGCGTTAACCCTTAATCACATAAATCTGTTAGATACGTTATGCGTGAGATTTAGATCAAAATTGTCTTTTACGCTATCAGAAAAAAATAACAACTAGTGAGTTATCAAAAAGTTAAAATTTCAGGGTGCAAAATTAAATATCGTTGAAGCGTAGCAAAGACATGCGCGCTTACTGCATTCCCCCCTTAACTTAACTTGAATAACCGAAGCGAAGCGTGGGCGGGCAGCTAGTTAAGTATAACTCAGAAAACGGATCGGTATTAGTAAAAAGTATCTTCACGCCCATATCCCAAAGAGGTAGGTAGAGGCACAACCAGGGCACCCACGACTAGCCGAAGATACTAAGTCCCATAATGTGATAGGTGGCAAGCCTATCGCCAACCGGGCACATTTCCAATCCCGACCAACATTTTTTTTACCGTCTAAGGTACGGATCGATATTGATACAATTTTAACAGCACGCCATGAGAAGTACCGGATTTCAAGTAAAAAAAATTAACACTATTTCGGCATTCAGGAAAAAGTTCGGAATTTGTAAGTGCAACAAATACAAAATACTCTATCATTTCATGCTTGTTGCACATTGATTGAAAAAGCAGAAAATAAGAGAAATTGGTAGCTTTCTCCTTTTTTAAGAAAATCTGTTGGAAATGGACTTACTTTTGCGAGCCTGGAGTCAATTAAATTTTAGATTTCTATTCATCATCATCATCATCATGCAATCATCATTATCATTATCACGTTAATGCATAAAGACGGGAATCTTTAATTTTTTGCGATTGCGATTTTTTTGTTACAGAGCAAAAATATACAAGGTTTAAGTTTCCGGCTTACCAGTCTATAATTAGTTCTAGTAATTATTGTTTTTATTTGAAAGCTTTTACCGTATGTGTCGTGTTATTTAAACATGATCGACAAGTGGTTCTTGAGTTATACTTAGTAATGTGTATATTTGTGTACCTAGATGATATCATGATTATTTTATTGAATGAAGCCGACTGGTTTTTGCATTTTTTCTGCGTTTAATAATGTTTGAACACAAAATATTGATATTGGTTCACGAAGTGTTGATTCTCTGAGGAAATGTTTGGTTTGATCCTGATAACGTGACGATTCTCCACCTTGCGAATCCAGAGACATTTTTTTTCTCGTATAACATTTTTATGTGATATGTGGGATTAATCGATTACATCCATGCAGCTAAACTACTTTTTAAGTCGCTCAAAATTTTGCCTTTGCCTTGCTTATATATCATGGCTCTAGGTGTATTTGTAGAAAAAAAACATTTCTTTCAAATAAATGCTGAAGTATTGGAAATTTCACCCTTCAGAAATAAAAATAAACTCCATGTGCCTAATCAAAAACTTAATATATTTTATAAAAATAATGTATATTGCATGTTTATACGTATATATCTATAACTAGAGATTAGTAAATTATTGTCTTTGGTATAAAACTCCTGATAATCACTTCCATTGAATAGATTTTGAAAGAAGGTATTTTAATTTTTTATTAGAGAAAACATATTAAAATGTAAGTAAAAGATTTTCTTTCTGATAAGCACAAACATTTAAAATATGTTATAATGATATATACACATATATAGAATATGTGTGTGTGTGTGTGTGTGTGTGTGTGTGTGTGTGTGTGTGTGTAGGTAAACAGTCCGCATATTCTTTAAGGGAGCTTTCTTAATTTAGTAAAATATATCATGATTGGCGAGGAATTTGTTTCGCCAATCTTTTCCTGACTGGTTAGGGTTGGAAAAGATGAAAATGTGATGATAGTGTAGATTAAAATTAATGTACCTTCAAAATATTTGTACTAAATTATGAGGATTATTAAAACTATAAGATTTTTATTAAAGAAATAAAAGTTTTTATTAATGTGCGTGGTGTGATATAAATGTTTAAATATCTATAAACATTTAATTTCTTCAAATTTAATAAAATATTTGCAAACCACAATTTGGAAGAATAGGTACATATGTTGGTTTGCTTAAACATATTTATAAAAAATTAAAATGTACATTCCGCAAAATAAATAATTTTATCTTTGTGGTCAATATATCGGCGATAACAAATAACGGTTATTATATTTTCAGTTGCAGACCTTTTGAAGACTTAGAAAAGACTGTGCGTCTACCTACTGATCTTATTTCTAAAATATAGACAACCCTCCATCGATTCTCATAGTATTTCGGACCTGCAAGAGCGGTAGTAACAGTTGACATTAGTCCGCTGCTCCGTTAGCCACATCTTTTATAATTTTTGGCAATCGTTTGGCAATGGTGACGTTTGCAACATAAACAAAAAAAATAACGACGTTAAAAAAACTGACTTGAAAACTAAAAAGTAAAAAACAATACATATATTTTTTATAACATTGGAAGGCAAAGAAGCAGACGGATTTCCTGATGGTAAGGAATTTCTGCCGCCTAGAGACACCAATGGTGGTAATGGTGCGTTGCCAACCAGAGGCCGGATGTTAGGCCTTGAGCAAAAGTAAGTTAACTGGCTACCTTACCCTCCGAACTAAAACACGTCATGACGTTATGGCGGCAGGAATAGGTAAGGTACCAATCCGGGTGAGTCGCTGCGAAACTCTACCACCTAGTCAGATGTCACGGTGTCAGTGACACAGGAAGGCAGATGGTCTATTCTACAAAGGAGCCCGGATCAACAAATTATATGCTACCTATTATTTATAAATTATGTGCTATTTATTAATAGGTTTGAAGTTAGTGCCAAGCCTTAAACTAATAATAAAATAAAGTAAGTATTAAGTCTTACTAAAATTATGAATACGAAAGTTTGTAAGTTTGTATGTTTTTTCATGAAATTTAGCACACACATAGAGGATAACTTGGATTGACACTTAGGATAGTTTTTATCCTGAAGCAATGTTCCTGGAGGACTATTAACCACGCAGATAACATCTAAAGCACCCGTCATGAAAAAAATGTCCAAACATACGTAATTTATTATACATATTTAAATTATTAATTAATTAAATATTTAAAAAAAATACTTTTATCTTTGAACCAAATGTTGTTAACTCCCGAACGTTTGTTTACATAATTTATAGCTTCTCGTGACGGGTGCTTTAGTAGCACATACAAAATAATGATTGGTAGTATGTACATAATTAATATTACATCTTAATTATTTTTTACTTTTCAGTTTTAAAGTTGTTTTTTATTTATTAATTTTTAGTTTATTGCTGATATGATTTAATTAAATAATCTTATAAGTAAACTTTTTTTTAACATATGTATAGTATGGTATAAGGATACATATAATATAACCATACTAAATATCTTAATTTTCTATCTTACTATCTACTAAGAAAGCACCATCTAAATTGGTTTATTATCATCCGAGTAATCGGAGAGTTGTAAACCAATAGAAAAATAAATAAATAAATAGGTTATGATGAAAACATACAGTCAAATTGAGAATCTCCTATTTTTGCAGTCGGTTAAAAAATAAATAAATTTGAAATATTGCTACAATATATACCTAGAATTAGATCTCTAAAACAGTGAAATAGAAAAAAAAGTCACAAAATATAATATTACCTACGTATGTAATTGTTGATGGTCGACGGACATATAAACAGAAACTTTCTTTTTTACTGCCCGAGGACCTTATTCTACTTTTCTACTCGAAGGATATGTAAAGTTATAATTTACGTGTAGCGCTCGTAGCAACTTGAAGCCTGGAGGGCATAAAAAGTATCCTTATTGTTGTGAAGTCGAAGTATTTTCGTGAACATAAATTCTTCACGGACATTGGTTGCTGGGGTGGTCAGAGACCAAAGGCTTGAGTCAGTCGGCCGTCAGTCAGGGTGTGAGGCAGCCGTCGCGTGCCGCCGTGTCTACCAAGCTCGCGAATTACGAGATAATACTGGAGTAATAAGTGGCAGTAATAAAATCTGTATAACATACAAATTTTTTCAAAATATGTTACTTTAACTAATTATATCTAGCTTATACAGTAAAAAGTTAAATATGTTCTTAATTGTGTACGATAAATCCAAAAATTAATGAATACCTAATATTGTCAAAATGGTGTCAAAGTAAAATATTTTCCTTATAACCATATTGGTGTAATTTTTTTATAAATGTTTATATAATTATAGTCGCAGATATTTGTAACTCAATAGTTTCTAACCACAGTTAGTGCGATGACTGTTTAAAATGTTTTGTGGATATTTTTGAAGCAATTTGGTAAAATTGCCAACGCATTTACTACAATTAGCGAGAGTCGGTAAGTTGTTTTTCCCTGTATTTAGATACTAATTAAAACAAATTAACAAATTTGTTTTTGCAAATGCTGGCAATCATAAATGTACTGAGTGTAGGTATTTATTACCTGTTATACTAACTAATGTTACTAATCGCCTGTGTGGTCTAGCGGTCCAAGTGTTGAACTTGACTTTATGAGTTCCCGGGTTCGAATTCCGGGTCGAACAACAAAAAGAATATCCTAAGCAACGTTTTTTTTATTAGAAAATTAGAAAAACTCAATTTTTTTTTGTTGCCCGACCTGGGATTCGAACCCGAGACCTCAGGCAGTCCAACAACTGAACCGCTAAACCACAGAGGCGATAAAGAAATGTTCGAGTGGATTTTTGATATCTAAATGCTGCTTAAGCTTTTTTATAATGTTATTACTTATTAGATAGCGATTTTTGGGAACCGGCAGTTATGGCCTTAAAGCAATACTGATACCAAAGGCATTATCTGTACTGTTTGTACCGGTACCAGACATAGTACCGGTACAAGTGATTTCAGGGTTTTTATACCTGTACTGGTTCAATGATACCGGTACAGGAAAATATATTACGTAACATTATTTCTTCAATCGAAGATATCTCTGTTCCTTCATGGGAGATTAAAATAATACCGATACCTTGAATAAAAATTGGCAAAGTCGCAATTGTATTTAACGGGTACCAATAATTGGATACCGGTTTTTATCGGCATTAGTACCGGTACTTGTTAGATACCAGTATCGGTTTGGTACCAGTATACGAAGTACCGGTACCCACTATGGAACTGGTATCCAGGTGTCGAAATGGCAAGAACCGCTAAATACCGGTACACAACCTGTACTTTTGGTACAGGTTTCAAGCCTTGTTATAGGCTATAATTATAGGCTAGGTCGATCATCACATAATTCAGTGACGGTGGGAAAACTGAAAGTAAAATCTACCGACGATGTCCATCATTGCTTTGACTCGACGAGATCATTACATTGGTTAACAAATATTCAAACATAATGAATTATTGTTTTTTTATGACATTGGAAGGCAAACAAGCAGACGGATTTCCTGAAGGTAAGAAATTCCCGCCGTCTAGAGACACCAAAGGTGGTAATGGTGCGTTGCTAACCAGAGACCGGGATATTAGGCCTCGAGCAAAAGTAAGTTTACCGGCTACCTTACCCTCCTACCTAACCGGAACACGTCATGACGTTATGGCGGCAGGAATAGGTAAGGCGGTGGTACCAATCCGGGTGAGTCGCTGCGAAACTCTACCACCTAGTCAGATATCACGGTGTTAGTGACGGCAAGCCTGTGCTCGCCTTTTACGAGCTGCCTGGCACAGGAAGGCAGATGGTCTATTTTACAAAGGAACCCGGACCAACTCGTGGAAACTGACTGATTGACTGATATTTGCATAAACGTGTGAAGGACGTGTTAGATTTCTCACCGAGTAATTTCAATGTCATTGATGTCAAGTATTCTTCATTACTCGGAACCAAACTCACATGTTTTTGAAATGTCTGTCATGTGTTAAAGCGTTTCTTGACAGACAGCGTTTTTGAAATGAAATGAAACGAGATTCTGATTTCCGTTTTATGAAAACACTAGCTGGGAAACCTAGCTTTTCTTGCTTGAAAACTGTCTAATTATAACAACAATATGTGGTCGCCCGTTGGTCGAAATTCGACCATAATAAATGTTAATATCTTGTTGATAATAACGCCATCTTCATTTCTCACGAGCAACTACCATGATTATAGTATAGTTTGTGCGCCATCTGTGATCTTTTATCGTTATCATTAATATATTTGTTTGTGTGTGTCAAATGCATGGTAGTGTGGATATTTTTTATTTATTGATTTAATGTACTTTATAAGCATTATTAATGAAAAATATTAGCGTTCTGCACTTCTCCTACACATAAACTATTAGTGTGCCAAATTTTATGATCCTTCGGCCGCGCAATTTTCGTAAATAGGGGTCCAAAGATTTGGCATCACGTCCAGATTTGTCGTCACGTAAATCGGAGTTAGTTGTTTGTGTAGTGATTTGCAGCATAGCCACCATTAATATCGATCAATTATATCTTTAAACATTGTAACTGCAACGAGTGTTATATATATTTTTTATGATTTTGGAAGGCAAACAAGCGGTCGAATTTCATCTTGAGACACCAAAGGCGGTAATGGTGCGTTGCCAACCTGAGGCCGGGGTGTTAGGACTCGAGCAAAATTAAGTTTACCGGCTACCTTACCCTCCAAACCGGAACACGTCGTGACGTGTAATCTTTGGTACCTACCAATCCGGGTGAGTCGCTGCGAAACTCTACTACCTAGCCAGATGTCACGGTATAAGTGACGGTAAGCCTATGCTCGCCTTTTACGAGCTGTCTGGCAGGAAGGCAGATGGTCTATTCTACAAAGGAACCCGGACAAACATGGGGGGAAATATTCAAATGCGGTATGCTGTTCCCGTGTCATAATATGAAATAGTTCACATTTAAATAGCTTTGCTGTGGAGCACACTCTTCAGCAGATCCACCTGAAACTTACTCGGAAACTGTAGAAGATATTTTTTCTGGAGACAATCGCTGTACCGACGCTTCTTATAGCGTTTGTGCGTTTGTGTAGAAAAATATCATTATAATGTAGCAGCTTTAATTAATTGAAACAATTTAATTATTCATAAAAAACTCCTACAAATGTCTTGTTATTTTATGATAGCAAAAGTCTTGATTTTTATTTTTCCACGTGAAGGTACAGCTGTATAAGGATACTAGCTATTGCCCACGCCATTGCCCGCGTGGTTAATGGTCCCACAGAAACGTTTTTTCGAGATAAAATATATAATGTGTTAATCCAAGTTACCCTCTATGTGTGTGCCAAAATTCATGAAAATCGGTTCCGCAGTTTTTGTGTGAAAGAGTAACAAACAAGCATACAAACTTTCGCGTTTATAATATCAATAGGAAAATTGATCGTTGTTTATCAAGGTAGTTCTGCTGCAGAGTTTCTTTAGTTTTACTGTATTTAAATTACTTAATTAATACAAAATTTTGCACTAACCATCTATCGACGTCATTATATGTTCTTTTGTGCAGGCAGTTTTGAATGCTTTTGCTTTTTGTTTAAGTTGTAAAACAGACAAAAAAGTGTGTGTGTGTCAGCTACGACGCGATTGGAGTTTACTCCTTACGAAATGTATCTTGCAACACACATGTCTTCTACATTAGATTTAGTTACGTTAATTCTTCTTAAATTAGTATCATCGCAGACATTAGAAGTGTGATCCAAACAGTCAGTATTTTGATAGATAGCGACTCCTCCTGCACGGAGACTACGAAGTATCGCGCAGGAGGAGATCCCGAGAATGAGATACGCTGTGTAATGTATTATTCCATCTTATTCTTTTACACGTTCAATCCACAAGATATATATGTTTGTTTCTTTCTACGTAACGCCTCAACTTTTCGTGTTACACTTGATTTCACTCCTCACAAAATTTCCGTACCGGGCCTTATAACTCAAATCGTTTCTTAAGGACTCCAATAAATACATATTTCCTAATATTAAAAAAACCTCTTAACATTATACAAACACAATTTATATGAACTAAACACGATACTAAACATATGTAGCAGTTATTGGACTACCAACTGCATGTGTACATTATATCTGACTTAGATGATCTGTGCGGCTAGACGTTAGACAATTTAATCTACTGCCAGTGTGACTCAGAGGACCGTATGTTATTAAGAGATCCTATCCAGTGGGTGAGAGAGAAACTATGTAGAAGTATCTTCACGCCCATATCCCCGAAGAGGTCGGCAGAGGCACAACCAGGGCACCCACGACTAGCCGACGACACTAAGTCCCATAATGTGATAGGTGTCAAACATATCGCCAACCGGACACGTATCCAATCCCAAGCAACGTTTTTTATTAGAAAATTGGAAAAACCCAATTTTCTTTTTGTTGCCCGACCCGGGATTCAAACCCGGAACCTCAGGCAGTCAAGTCCAACAACTGAACCGCTAGACCACAAAGGCGAAGGCTATGGTAAAGGAGAGAAATGTCTATAAAATACCATCTTGGTCACACGAAGGTGGATTAGACTTTTATCACGTAGTCAATTGCCTCTATGGAATATTCCGCAATTCATTGGAAGGCAAACAAGCAGATGGTAAGAAAGACCAAGCCTAGAGACATTAATGGTGGTAATGGTGCGTTGACAACTTGAAGCCGAGATATTAGGCCTCGAGCAAAGTTAAGTTTACCTTACCGTCCAAATCGGAACACGTCATGGTGTTATGACGGTAGGAATAGGTAAGGTGGTGATACCAATCCGGGTGAGTCGCTGCGAACCTCTACCACCTAGTCAAATATCACAGCCTTAGTAACGGTAGGCCTGTACTCGCCTTTTACGAGCTGCCTGGCAGTAAGGCAGATGGTCTATTCTGCAGAGTAGCCCGAACCAACACAAGCTATGTTCAAGTACGAAATAAACTAGGTGGTGCCCGCGGCTACACCTGCTAGTTCAAGTTACTAGGCTCTCCCGCAGGAATACGTTTGGATCGCAGAAGAAAAAGTAGTCTATCTTAGGTATCACTCTCCAACCTCCAAACTATAAACTATAAACAGCGTTCCGTTGCTACCTGAAAGGAACTAACGAACAAGCAAATTTTCGCATTTATAATATTAGTATGGATTTTTTCTTCCTACTATGTACTATGTTTAAACTAAAAACAGATAAGAATCAAATTATATATTAAACATTTTTTTATTTTCAAAATATCATTTGCATAAAAAAATATTACTTACATAGAAATCTTCACGTCAAGTCCCTTTCGGGGTAGACAGAAAGTATTAAGTGCCTCTCGATCCTTTCAGACTTTGCTGGCTTCCTCCACATTCATTACTTTTTCATACAAACATACCAGTTTCGGCTTATGCTTAAGGCCCCATACTACTCAGTCCGCCAAAAGAGCCAATCACCGCACTCCCTCGTTCCATGATTACTATGAAATATTGCGCTCCAACGTTTACTTTAGCAAACGTCTAAAGCAACAAATCACTATTTTTGACACTATAAAAGTAATTCGAAAAAAAGTATAAAAACTGAAACACTTATCTTTTAGGTATAGTACTTATCTATGTTTATGTTAAATTTGGGGTCGATATTTTCATAATAAATAAAATAATTGAAGTAGACAGTTGAGTTTTGCTTTCAAAAAAGGGTTAACTTTTTGATTTTTTTCTATCGAGCAAAGTGAAATGAATCGTGTTTTGGAAACACTAGTCTTATAAAGCATATTCATGTTAATCTTGTGTATTTTTGTCACCAAGATCCACGATTGCTTTGAATGAAAAAAACATTATACTGCTGACTTATTTTAGCGTATATGCCCCTTAAATATTTTTGCAACAACATCATAACACACATTACATAATCATCAAATAAATATTATAAATGGGAAAGTTTGTTAGGATGTGTGTATGTTTGTTACTCTTTCACCAATTTGAATGGTTGGACGGATTTGTCTGAAATTCGGAACACAGATAGATTGTGACCTAGATATACATATAGGCTCCAGATCCAGATTGCACAACAAGTTACTGTGAAATCGAGTGCGAAGCCGCAGTCAACAGCTAGTATTCCATAAATAGAAAAATTTCAGTTCCAAATACAAAGTATTTTATATTTTCTTACATCCTAAGTGTGAAGTTTTGGCAAAGCGGCCATGTTGAAGCAAAAATGATTGATATGATACGAGTACATAGTAGTCCAAAGTTTATCCACAGAACTTTCTCAGCTGCTTACAGATAAAATTACTTGAACTTTTTCTAGTTACTTATTGCTTCTGTAGTCTAGCGGTCTGGCGTCGGACTTGATTTCCTGAGGTCCCGGGTTTGGTCCCCGGGTCGGGCAACAAAAAAAATAGAAATGTATATTTTCAATTTTCTAATACAATTAACATTGCCCGGGATTGGATATGTGCCCGGTTGGCATTGTAGGACTTAGTGTCTTCGGCTAGTCGTGGGTGCCCTGGTTGTGCCTCTGCCTACGGCCTACCTCTTCAGGGATATAGGCGTGAAGACACTTACTTACTTTTTTTACTTATCCATTTATTAATGACACTTATAATAGATATTATGTTATATTTGTATATATTTTATCTACATAAAACATTTATATTAATACCTGATACGAGTATTAATATTTAAGCTACATTACACTTGTAATAAAGTGTCCTTTTACAAGTCGCTCTCGTAAATGAAGAGGTTCCTCAGTAACAAACTTATGTTAGAAATACATTATATTGATAAATTTGGTCGGAATTTAAATGCCACTTTTTGACCAGCAATAAATAACTTTTTTTCATAGCATTTTTTGTGTTTTTTTTTTTTGGAAAAGTGCTTTAGTCTCAAAAATTAACTGTAACCAATTTTCATTTATAATATGAATTTAACTCTCTAAGAGCAAACGGGACTCTCATTTTTCTACTTTGGGAATGTGTGTCATTCAAATGAGTGTAGAAAAAAACGGTTTTGGAATTTTAACATCATTTCGAAACCATATAAGGATTTTCCAAATTCATGGTTGAATTTGTGTTTGGATATCCCGAATATTTTACTAAAATAGTCAATAGACTTCAGGCTAATATTATGTAACACTTTAAATATTCGTCACAGTGAGATCCAAGAAAGAGTTGGTGTTAAAATGATAAAGGGCGTGTTCGGCAAGTCGGTCATGTACAAAGAAAGAAAGAAAGCGGATAAGTTTATTATGGTTATTTGCGAAATATGTGTGTAAATGAGATGTTACAAAAATATTTATGTAAGTATATCAACATATTCTACCATATTTTTGTGTTCAATATTTGTAAAAAATCTAGACACACGGCAGTGTGTCCGCCAAGTTCGAGCAAAACATAGCGACACACCGGCCGTGGGTTATATTACACGAACCATTTCGGGCCAATTTCGACCCCCTTTAACTCAAAATCTATTTTATCTACGCATATGAAATTTCTATTACCTGTTGAGACCTCCTTACTTATCTAAAATAAAAAATTTCATTAATAATAAACCTACTAAACGCTATGTGTCAAGTATATATATTTTTATTAAAACTTGCCAAGTAACATTATTAAAAAGTACAGAAAAATGGAAAATGTTATCAGGAAACTGCTGAAAAAACAGGTTTGCGTTCCTGTAAGTATTAGAATTTTATGTATTTAATATGATATTTATTCAGAATCTACTTTTCAAACTGCGAGAATCAAGTGTGCATTCCTGTAACCATTTTTAACTGAGGTATGTGTATGGAACTCGGTACTTATTTTGATCTCACTTCTTTTATAGACGAAGCATTCCCATTTTATCGAACTTGGCAGCCTTTCACATTTATGTTTTGAGTGAGATATTATTTAATCACATAATACGCTTTAACTTTTAAGCCAATTATTAGTTTTTTAACTAGTTAAGTTGTTTATTTAACTAGTTAAGTTGTTTATTACCAAAAATTTTAAAATAATAATTAAATTTAACCCTGTCTACCGTAAACTACCTAAACTACTACTACAAAGATAGACAGATAAAATATTGATAAAGTATATGTAGATACAATGCGAATGTGGAAGGAAATAGGTACCTGTCAAGACGTAGATTGACATTCGACGATCAAAGCGCTCAGGTTTTGTCCGAGGAGTCAAAAATCTCCAAACCAGTGTTTGTTTGAAAAAAGGAATGATTGTAGAGTGGGCCAGGTAGGTCTGCAATGATCATAGGATTTTGCACTTGAAACTCTCTGCCTACGCTAAAAGGGACTCGGCTCGAGCATAGTAATGTGTGTGTGTCTTCTGCTCGAGTTCAATGACCCGCGCGCGATTTATGGATTTCAGCTGGGAGCGGCATCGACGCCCGCCTTTTAGCGACATTAACTACAAATATAAAACTTAACTAACTTATATTTACTTATTAAAGGTTACATTGTACTTATTATTATTATTATTATTAACTCTTTATTGTACACAACAAAAAAAATACAGAAAAACTTAAGACTAAAATAAACATAAGTACAAAGGGCGAGCTTATCTCAAATGAATGAAATTTCTCCCAGCCAACCCGTTAAAGGAAAACAATAAATGGAATATGTAGACCTGGTGTACAAAACTATAAAAAAAATAACGACATACTAAATACAATTACATACTAAACATAATACATACCAAAATATAATTTCCTATACGAATAAAGCTAAATAACTCTAAGAAAAAGTTCTTTTAATTGTTTTTTGAAAGAAACTAGGGTTTCACAAATAAATAAATAAATTAATTAGTTAAGATTTGATATTTCTCTTATTTTTGTGTATTTTCTTTGATTGAAAGTGAAATTTCATTGACTGATACGAGAAAAATGATATAAACATTAAACACCCCCAGCTTGATTTGATGAAGAAAAATTGGCAGATTCAGTTCCATGTTTGAAGAGCGTACCTTGTGCCCTCATCTTACAAGTTAATTCTCTGAAAATTCAGCTTAATTTCTATATTTTTAATTTTAATTGTTATTGGTGCAGATCAAAGTACGTTATTTTACTTAAAGTGTAGATTCTAACATTAATACAGACTCATATCTATTCTATTTATGTTTAAAAAATTCGCCCCACATAGAAACACGAAACAAATAAATTTAGAATGAAGAAATATCCATCTTGAGAAATTATTCAATGTTTGTATTCTTACTATTCCGAAACTTAAAAACCATACCTTAGTTGGCAAAAAATGTATGTCAAGTATCATGTAGTTAATTAACTGTTTGACCGCGACTTTTTCGTAATAAAATAGTTTTATACAATTTGTATCTCCCGTTATAGTCTTTTAGGGGTTGAGTTTTGAAAAATTAATAATCTAAGCTTGAACTCTGGTCTTCAAAAAACATGAACATCAAATGTCATCGAAATTAATTCCCCGTGTTGGTCCGGGCTCCTTTGCAGAATAGACCATCTGCCTTTCTTGCCAGGCAGCTCGTAAAAGGCGAGCATAGGCTTATCATTACTAACACCGTGACATCTGACTAGGTGGTAGGGTTTCGCAGCGACTCGCCCAGATTGGTACCACCGCCTTACCTATTCCTGCCGCCATAATGTCATGACGTGTTCCGGTTCGGAGGGTAAGGTAACCGGTAAACTTACTTTTGCTCGAGGCCTCAGGCCTGACCTCAGGTTGGCAACGCACCATTACCATCTTTGGTGTCTCTAGGCGGCGTGAATTTCTTACCATCAGGAAATCCGTCTGCTTGTTTGCCTTCCTATAATAAAAAAAAAAGTTATTAAAGTATGAAATCGAAACAACCAAACAGACAGACTTTGGCATTTATAATGTCATTTTGACCAAAACAAAACTGTTTCTAGTTACAAAAATTTAAATTCAGCTAGCAAGTTCTTTATCACAACATAGTATAAAACAAAGTCGCTTCCTCTGTCCCTATGTCCGTATGCTTAAATCTTTAAAACTACGCAATTGATTTTGATGCGATTTTTTGTAATAGATAAAGTGATTAAAGAGGAATTTTTATATTTATATTTTATAACCGTGAGAAGCCGGGGCGGGCCGCTAGTAGTAGATAACTCGAATCTCATTTCGCGATTAAGATCAATAGCACGAACAAAGACAGCAAAGACCTCCACTGGGTTTTAATACCTAAGCCTTTAGTCTGCATCTATAACCAATGAAGTAGTTTAAATTTAATTTAATCGATGCCCCGAACCTCAAGCTTAGCACTTTCCATCCACTAACACAATTTCAATATTCATTAACTGGTTATCAAAGTTTATTAATGTTATAGTACCTCTTTTATGAACTGACTAATGTGTTGCCAACCTCGCGGTTTTTACAATTTCCCCGGGCTTTGACTATGCTACCTCTAAGAACGTGGTACTTTGAAAGTAAGTTGCCCTTGTTGATCCAAGTACTCTGTAGAGTTAGACTGCCTGCCTCTCTTCCATGTAACTCATTAGAGGCAAACATAGGTTTATTGACAACAACATTCCTGTCGCCAAATTAATACTGTCATATTCCGGGTTGGGCCGGCAACATCTGGTACACTTGTACAAAAGGCGATGAAACCGACTCAGCTACAATAGCTATGCTATAAGCCACGGTTGCATTTAGAAGAACCGTAAGCTTGTTCACTGTCTTATCTATATATGTATATATTAATACGTGATGCCAAAACTTTGGACCCCTATTTACGAAAATTGCGCGGACGCAGGAGCATAACATTTTTCAATAATAATTCTTATAAAATACATTAAATCAATAAATAAAACGTTACCCACACTACCATGCGTTTGACACACACAAACAAATTTATTGATGATAACGATAAAGGAACACAGATAGCGCACTAACTATTCATAAAGTTTTAGTAGTTGGTCTTGAGAAATGAAGATGGCGTTCCTATCAACAAGATATTAAAATTTATTATGGTCGAATTTCGACCAATGGCGACCACTAGTTACATCAAAAGACTTAGTTACAGTAATTAAGTAACTGTTAAATGTTTCACGACAACCAGACATTTAGAAAGCTCAACCTATAAAGTCCTCTTCCGAGAGCTCCAACACCTATAACATCTGTTACTACATAATACTGCCTGATACTTGTCATAGCCACGATTCGTACTTCACGTCGGAAATATCGTTTATAGGTAAATCTAAAGCAAGCATTGGGAAATTTCCACTTTTTGTCATTGTGTTGCGTTGCCTCTGTGGTCTAGCAATTCAGTCCCGGGTTTGAATCCCGGGTCGGACAACAAGAAGAAAGTTTCGTTTTTCCAATTTTCTAATAAAAAAATTGCGCTTGGGATTGGATATTAGCGGTTAGCGATAGCTTGCCACCTATCACATTGTGGAACTTCGTGACTTCAGCTAGTCGTGGGTGCCCTGGTTGTGCCTCTGCCTACCTGTTCGGTGATATAGACATGAAGATACTTCCACTTTTTATAAAAGCTTTGTAAAGAAATCATCAAGCTCGGTCTATGTGTAGCCTGTGTCATTATCCTACACAGTTTCAAATTACCGTTTCGCAAAGCCAAATATTTGCTTTTAATGCATACTAATATTGTAAAAATTAAAATGTGTTTGTTTCTAGTTTTTTTGTATTATGGACAAATTATGTTTTTCTTTTCTATTCTCCCTAAAATTTTCCCAATTTCCTTTTCAAATGAACCTTCTCCTGACGATCAGCTCCCAACAAAATTGGTCTAATTGTTCACGCATGATGCGATAATCAATGAAAGTAGGAATTTATTCATTTCTGTATACAGGGTTTTCTTTGAAAGGACCGGCCAAATTTTAACAAAAGAAGGTATGTATTTTAACAAAACAAAAGAAGGTAAGGCTTAAATAATTATGTATTTTAAGTATAATTGCCAAATTGTAAAATTTACTTTAAATTTGAACGTAAAATTCATTTCAAACAGTCCGCAAAAATACTTGTTGTCACGTTACGTCGTACCCAATACGAGCCATGACGTCACCAGCCAGCGAATGTGACTGCGGTCTTTATGTTTTGTTTACTTTACATTCTGTATGATGTTTAGATGTATCTTGTATTTCACGTCGGATAAAAATTTTCTTAATGTTTAGTTTTTTTTATAGATCGCTATTATTATCGATTCCGAACCGTTTCTCAAAATTTGGTTGGTGCTTTAGATGTAACCCTGTATATGGGTTATAACCAATATAACTAACCTAACCAAAACAAACATATTTATAATATTAGAGAGTGTGGGTGAAGGATTTGAGTTTTCATATTACACATCATTTACATCTTATGAAACGTATTCTAGGTCGGCTTATAATAAGCAGAGCAGAATTCGTTCACTATATTTATTATTTTTTATTTTCCATAGACTTTAGAATAGAAACCTCTCTATCCGACTGTGAGCTGAGTAAAAGTTCTAAAACTAATACTGAATAAAATAAACTAGTGGTCACCCGTTGGTCGAAATTCGACCACAATAAATTTGTTGATTATCTATCTTGATTGTTGATTATCTATGTTGATTGATATCTTGTTGATTAGAACGCCATCTTCATTTCTCAAGACCAACTATGTTTCCAAACTGTATGGTGGGCCATCTGTAAACTTTTATTTGTTTGAGTGTCTCAAATGCATGGTAGTGTAGGTAATATTTTATTTATTGATTTATTGTACTTTACAAGCATTATTGTTGAAAAATATTAGCGTTCTGCACTTCTCCTACACATAAACTAAAGGGTGCCAAATATTATGCTGTCCAAAGTTTTGGCATCACCTATTAATAATTGATTGGATAACTTGTTTGAACAGATGCTCGCCGGTTAGTCTGATATTTTTTTTGTCTTTTTTTAAATAAATGAAGGTATATTAACAAATATAAGTGGACAAATTACACAAATCAATGTAATTCCGAAACAAATTTTAATTAATGTCGGTCAACGATACTCAGAAATATTCTTATACAAAGTGTCGTATATTGTATTTAATCCAGACATAATCCAGAAAATATAATACAGACATATACATTCAGCTTACAAATGCTTGCCCCTGATGAGAATTTAAACCAAATTTTGTAGATAGTAGCAAAAACAATGAGGCAGTTTTTTTTTCACCATACGAGTATAACATTATTTTACAAATTTTTAACTTTCGTATTGAATAAATAAGCTAGTAAAAACTGTATTACAGCAAGTTTCAAATGTAATATAGTTCAATGTTCTTAAGATTAGTATTATTTCCACGGGTTTTGCGGCGGTATGGTGAAATATTTTCATAATAACAATTCAACAGGTGGCCGCCCGCCTTACGCGACCCCACAGCGAGACCTCAAGGGCGGTCGGCGGTGAAAGCCGGCCGGCCGACATGAGCGCACCCTCTAATGGCCTTTTAATGTGGCCTCGGCGCACCGGCGGGAGTACGAACTTACCGGGGAATTATAATGGCTTACTGACAAACTTACAAACCAGCTCACCGGTGCAAAAATATATCCGATAAGCTTGGGGTATTTTTAACTTTTTGCAGTTTCCTTTTGTAAGCCTTTAATCATTTAATAAAAGATAAAAGGATCAAGCACTGTCTCTCACCTATCTTGTGACAACTCAGTATCTGTTATAACAAGTTTTTAAGTTTTTAAGTCTTGATGCTTGAGCGTCAATTGTTTGTTAGCCACGAATATTTTCAATGGAACAGTCATGCTTAGGAACTGCCTCATTCACACTATATTTCCATAGACTTTTGAGAAAGGATTTTTAAAAGGATAGTTTTCGCCTTTGTGGTCTAGCGGTCTAGGTGTTGGACTTGACTTCATGAGGTCCCGAGTTCGATTCCCGAGTTGGGCAACAAAAGAAAAGTGTGCTTTTTCCAATTTTCTGATAAAAAAGTTGCTCGGGATTGGATTTGTACCCGATTGACGATAGGCTTGCCACCTATTACATTGTAAGACTTAGTGTCTTCGGCTAGTCTTGGGATCCCTGGTTGGGCCTCTGCCTACCGCTTTTAAATTAAATATTGAAAAATTGGCATCGCATTGGTAACTTATTTTTATTGCAAGTGTCTTTAAAAAGCGATGACTGTTATAAGGTATATATATCAATTTTTTCCTAAAAATATAAGGTACGTATGAACAAACGAAACACGAAATTTATGCGTTGGTATGATAATAGAGTAGTCAACATTCTGTCATTTCGACACAATAGAAACGCGACATTTCTCATTATATACCTGTTCGGTTCCGGCGCCGAGTCGAATTAAGAAGCTTAGTGCTGACGACTGAATCTCGAACAATAGAGTTGAAAAATACCCACGAATGTAAATAATTTACATATAACAAGTAAACTGAGATTAAGAGCACAAGTAGATAAAAAATAATACTTTTTTGACAAAGTAAACGTGGAAAATATAAATAATCTTTAGTAAAAAGTAAGAAGGTCTAAAATCTGAAAAACAATGAATATTAATCATTATTTCTATTAATCTTAAATTATAGTGATGGACATTTAAGTAGTTTCAAATAGGCGCTAAATATGCAAAAACTGAAAAACGCATTCTTTCGAAATGTTAATATCTATTGCTGGTATTTAACGAGGTATTGCTAATATGATCTGGTTTCGCCTGTGTGGTCTAGCGGTTCAGGTGTTGGACTTGACTGCATGAGGTCCCGGGTTCGAATAACGGGACGGGCAACAAAAAGAAAATTAGGTTTTTCCAATTTTCTAATAAACAAAAAAAGTTGGTCGGGATATGTGCAAGGTTGGCGATAGGCTTGCCACGTATCACATTGTGGGACTTTTTATCTTTTGTTAGTCGTGGTTGCCCTGGTTATGCCTTCGGGGATATGGGTGTGGAGATACTTTCCTTATCTGGTTTTTCCCATTAATTTAAGGCAATTTAGTGTTCTTAGTTTCATGATTGTTTGATGCCTACTCACACTTACTTACATTAGTACAATAACTTAGCCATTTAATAAATAGTAAGTTTAAAGTTAGCCGCTTTTGTGGTGAAGCGGTCCGGTAGATTTAACTTCATTAGTTCCCTGGTGCGATCCTATGGTAGGGAAACAAAAAGGTAATGTTGTTTTAATATTCTAAAAAAACAACGTTATTGTGTAAATGCCCGGTTGGCAATAGGCTTGACACCTATCACATTGTATGACTCAGTGTCTGGCAAGTCGGGGTACCTTTGCCGACTTCTTCGCGGATTTGGGGGTGAAGATACAGTTGTAGATTTGGTAGTTACATTCTATCCCCATTTTACTATCTAGTTTAGATATATTTTCTACATGTATATGAGAAATACTCCTAGGTAGGTGTGAGAAGTGTTATTTAGCATTATAGTCAAAGAGTAAACGGAAATGTATAAACTTGGGAGTTGGAGTTTATAGGGAAATAAGAAAATTTAAGTTTAATATAAAACATGCAAAGAGTTTGAAAATAAAATAATAAATAAATATCCCTGGACAAGTAACACAAATTGAATCTAACCACAAAGTAAAGAAATTATTATATACTGAATTCAGTAATAAAATATTCAGATCTGTGGTCCTACTGTTTTAAGAAATGGTCCGATCGCATGAAAAATTATTTAAAATGTTTATTTTGAAAAGCAATAAACATTATATTTTGGTCATAACATGTTGTTTTTTTAAGTTACGCTTAACTTATAGTGTGGCCATCGACCATATGTGGTCGATGAGTGTGGCCTACGTTATATGCTTGTGTTATGGGCGATACTAATATATTAATACATAGAAATATTTAAATAGATACCAGAATAAATTTAATAAACACCCAGACCTGGAATATGAACATACAAACATCTAAATGTTCATCACACACTTATCGGGAATCGAAACTGAGCCTCGCGATTGGTCGGTGTAGTTAGGCGTGTATTCTAGCCACTCGACCAACGAGGTGTTCAAGTTTATTAATTTCTTTTAGATGGTTGCGATATGAAACACATATTTGAAGAGTGAGGACTAAATGTACCATAATACACCCGATTCCTATTCTTTTTCAAATTTTGCAGGTTTTGTTTTAACATAGAATTTCTCTTGTATTTTTATAGTTTGTTCTTACTTTATACTTTTTTTAATATATGCTCAACTAGTCAAACGAAGCTGGGCGGGGTCGCTAATCATTTATAATAACATGATTTCAGAAAGCAAGATATTTTTAAATAAAATTTAAACTTTACTTGAGAGTTTATACATTCGCGTATACAAGAAACTCACAAAGTGAAACACAATTAGGAGATAGCTTTTTACTAACGACCTGTACGTGTTTTAATTTTAGATTCCAAAGTCTTGCTATATCATTCATTTTTTTTTTTAAATTACAGAGACGTAAGGAGGCACGACTTAAAATAATCTCAGAAACTTATTTGAATGCTCTTAATTTTAAACCCCCGACGAATATTGTGGAATATTATAAATTTGACGTGCCTGTATATGCGTGTGTCCGTGATATCGTAACTCCTAAACTATAGAACCAATTTGAATGTAGTATAAAACTGACGTGATCGGTATAGTTTTTAGCTAGAATAGAGATAGTTTTTGTCGGAGGTTATTAAAATTTCTTAATTTCATTATTTTTCTAGACTGTCTTGAATTTATCACGTCTAGACAACAGAGGAGATTTTATTAATTTAATGATAGTGAAGTACAATATGTAAGTATAGTACAGGTGGTAGTTTTACCATTAGCAGATCGCAGGTAATTCGCAATAGCCAAGTGATTGTAATAGTCGTATAAAATATAGCAATTGTGTACCTAATAAAGTAATTCATAATCCCTAAATAAATAAATAACCCTGGACAACTCACACAAATTGAATCTAACCCCAAAGTAAGTAAATTATGTGCTTGTGTTATGGGTGTTAGTCAACGATTCTAATACATAGAAATACTTAAATAGACACAAGAATAAATTTTATAAACACCCAGACCCGGAAATGCAGACATCTAAATATTCATCACACAAATGCCTGCCCCCGTCGGGAATCTAACCCGAGCCTCGCGATTAGTCGGCGTAGTTAGGCGTGTACGCTAGCCACTCGACCAACGAGACGGTAATATCTTGCAAGTAACAAGATACAATAATAAACTGCTATTTCATAATATCTTATAAGTAACAACATACAATTTCGACATAATAGTAATTCAATAATATGTGACACATAGCAATCGATGAAATATCGATCGCTGAATGCCAATTTTTAGTTTTAACGTGATGGTCGTGGTAGCTTTATACGTGGCGGCGTTGCCAGTCCTGTGATTTTGTATCTTTTAAGTGAGGATCACTGAGTACACCAAATACCTGTCAAATGACGTGTTATATATTTGCTATCTCCTGTGACCAACAGAAATAAAACGAAGATAGCAAATACGAAACACGTCATTTGACAGCTATTTGATGTACACTTTACCCAGTGATCAACAGTAAAAAGATATTGAATAGCCCAGCAGCTCTTTGTTAGTTTGACCCAGTCGCAAATCTACTAAACTGAAAATTACTTACATTATTTCAAACTTATTTATAAAGTAATTCAATACGCGCCTACACGATATCAGATTTCTATTTTCTCAGAAATGTGGGTTGAGTACTGTCAAAATAATCTTAACAGAGATTTTTTTAAAAAAGAGTCTTCTTGGACAATAAAATACGGGGTGTATTTGATTAAGTTTGACTCAACAGTTGGCTCTTGACAAGGCTTGTCAATTAAACAATTAAAATCCCACAATGCCAAAGAGTTTTCTCAGAAATGTGGATTGAGTAAATACCTAGATTACTGGCAATGTAATCTTAACAGAGTTTTTTTTTAAAAAAGACTTCTTGTATAATAAAAAGTACCCCTTTAATGAAGTTTGACTCGACAGCTGGATCTCGACAAGGCAGAAAATTGTCAGTTAAACAATTAAAACATTGGTTCCTAATTCTATGAATTAAAATCCCACAATGTCAAAGTGATTTTCACATATTCCACATTATGATTTTATCACACACTTAATTTTTTTTTAAAGAAATTAAATTGAGGTTTGCTAGAGTTTATATTTGACCCGTGCTTTTGATAAAATGCGCAGTTGGCATTTCGCAGAAATAGTCAAAAGGCGAATAAGGATTTCGAGTGAATAGAAAAAACTGCATCTTTTGTGGTGTTCCTTCAACAAAGAGAACAACAAATGCGATAAACTTCTTCTTGCAGAAAGGGCTTCTTTGCAGAATCATCTGCCTTTCTGCAGGCAACTCGTAAAAGGCGAGCATAGGCTCACCGTCACTAACACCGTGAGTCGTGACATCCTACTAGGTGGCAGACTTTCGCAGCAACTCTAACGAATTGGTACCACCGCCTTACCTATTCCTGCCACCATAACGTCAGTGCTTGTCATTGGCGTTTTCCGGTTCGGAGGATAAGGATTCCCTTAAACTTACTTTTGCTTGAGGTCTAAAATACCGGCCTTAGGTTGGCAACTCACCATTACCACCTTTAGTGTCTCTTGACGGCATGAAATTCTTACCAGCAGGAAAACCATCTGCTTGTTTGCCTTCCAATAACATCATAAAAAAACATGTTAATAAAAGAAATAGAACTATCTAGTTATCAAAAATACTTTGGTACTTTATTCATATTTCGAATCATCGATTCGAAAAAGAAAAGCTCCATGCTAACGGTACCCCATAATTTCCACCTCATCATTCAAACATTCCACCATCAAAGTGTTTGTGTTTCTCCAACAAAGCCGTTCCGTTACACATCTTATATCCCGCGTAGCTGAGCTGTCTAATAAATATTAAATACAATGGCTTATTTATAAAAACTCGTCTTTGAGCGGCCATTTTGTTTATGTAAACGATTTTGTGTGAAACAACAGCGATGTGGCTGAGAAAATAAACAGAGAGCTGGCGGACGGCGCCGTCCATGATTCTTGAAACTTCAACTTCAGTCATAATTGAGACGATAATAAAGTTGATAGGCCTGTTTGTAGACAAACAAATGGTGATGGGAATAGACTGGCTCTGAGCGAGGTCCGTTTGAAGTTAGTTTTATAGTTTTTGAATGAGAAATCAGATTGGTACCATCGCCCTAACTATTCCTGGCGCCATACCGTCATTTCTTGCCATTCTCGTAGGTAATTGGCAAAGTAGCCTGTCGATTTGTACACATCGTCTAAAATCTCGAGCTAATAATAAACCTAACATCTTGATGTCTGTAAACGACGGGTGTATTTTTCCACCATGATAGCATTCTGGTTGTTCGCTGTCTTTTATCGTAAATTACACGTAACTTCAACACGACAATCATGAGCACTGGTGTTACAGCGGCAGTGAATGATTATTATCTATATTTTGAGTATATGACTGCCCGTATCCCCGTAGAAAATTATGCGGAGGTTTTTTAAATTATATTTGATGTACCGTTTGTTATGTATATTATGTTTGATATACCGTATCGTTGGAGTTTTGCAAGTAGCGTCCCGCAAACTAAAACGAATAAACTGATAACTAAGTACTTATAAGAAACTAATGTTCCACAAATGTACAATAATATATTGTCAAAGATGTATTAGCAAAGATTCGCTGCTGAGTAGGAATGAGGTGTATACCTCGGAACAGTTACATGTAACAGGTTTCAAAACGCAACAATCCGTATCTGTAGTCCCGAACTGTTGGAACAGTTCTAGCTGTTCCACGCACAATATTGGATTAAGGTACATGATACATCTATTGAAAACGAAAGGATGAGTTTTTATGATAAATTATTATAGTCTATTCTAAATTTTAAAAAGTTTTTTTTTATAATGGAAGGCAAACAAGCAGACGGATTTCCTGATGGTTAGAAATTCACGCCACCTAGAGACACCAAAGGTTTTAATGGTGCGTTGCCAACCTGAGGCCGGGATGTTAGACCGCGAGCAAAAGTAAGTTTACACAACGGCAAGCATTGGACGTTATGGTGACAGGAATCGGTAAGACGGTGGTACCAATCCGGGCGAGTCGCTGTAAAACTCTACCACCTATTAAGATGTCACGGTGTTAGTGACGGTAAGCCTATGCTCGCCTTTTACTAGCTGCCTGGCAGGCAGGTCTTTTTTGCAAAGAATAAATAAAAATAAAATAAGATGTAAAAAGAATATAATTCTTTATTCGGCAGGTCTTTAACATGCCACAAAAATTGATTAATTTGCTAAAACAGATACTTACTCGACGAGTACGAGTCCCTTGTTTAAGTTCCACTACTTTTTGCTCGTCATTTACGTAACACTCAGGTGCGTATTATTTTGAAATATCAAGATCGGTTCAAGTGGAATAGGTTTTTAGAACTGTTATTGGACTGGAGCAGTAACAGGTGGAGCAAATTTCGTAATTTGTCTGTTATAGCCAAACCCCGCCGAGTGCGAACTTTAGTTGTGCTTACAGTATATTACTCTAGAATGTGTTATTAGAAACACCAAGTCTACTGTATTCGAGTACAAGTCTCGTGTCGGAATGTTGGAACAAGTTCTGGCAAATATTGACTGAACATATACTTAGCAATACTTGGTCAACAACTTAGCGTTACAGATGACTCGATTATAGGTAAAGTGCAAACTTGCTAGTTTCGATGCGGTTAGGCGTAGTTTGAAGTTGTAAACATTATATTATTAAAAATTAAATTCAAATAGTTTCGCAACAGAATATATCTACATATAAACGTAAACATGTATCCAATCATTAAAACACTCAATATCTCTTAGTAAAAGCATTGAAAGATACTTCTAATATTTTCTATCGTTGGCGCTTGGTAAAACTTTCAATTATTCATATGTTTAAATGAAAAAAAAAACACTTGTACTGTTTTACGTATTGTTATTAATGCCTTACTGGTTTCGCTTATAACAGCAGCATCAGGGCTTTATTATCTTTTTACCCCTATTGATGCTGTTATAATCTAAACCAGTAGGCTATTAATAAAATAATAAGTTATAAGTACCTAATACGTAATACGCACAAGTGTTTCTTCGTTTAGAAATACGAAGCACTGAAAGAAGCGAGAGATAGCGGATGGAGGTAGATATACAAGATGTGGTGCAGTGATGGAATGTCTTCGCTACTCTATTACAACGTATGAACTAACCCTAAAAGATGTCAAACATTTTGCTTATCGCATAGATACTGGTCATCGTTACCCAGAAAATCTATAACACCGCTAAAACTACCACCCACTTATATATGTCAATGCATACCTTTGTCGTATTGCTTTAGGGAATCCTTTGAGTTTATGTACGGAAGTGGCTTGTAAACCTTGCTTAAGGTTGGCAACTTATCGCACACTGCTCTCGCGTTTAGTGTACATCGAAAACATCAAGATATCCATCTGTTTGTTGGTCTTACAACGTCATATAAAGAAGATACTAAAATCTTTTTGTGTCTTTAACAATGTTTTTTTTTTATAGGAAAATATTTGTTTAAGCAAATGTCAATCAGTTGCTGGAGGGAAACCAGCCGCTGTCTCTGATAATTTGATCACTGCAATCGAATTAGTAGCTAGAGGTACCGTGGAACTTGGTACAATCGAGTCGAAAATAGTGAGACGTTTTTGTAAATTAATCTCTAATGTACCTAAGCGTATTACATTTTGTGCTATAGAAGCAAACTATATACATATCTTCTCAGTGTGAGGCCGCGATTCCGATCCGGTGGTAGTTTAAAAAAAATGTCGACGCGCACAAATACCACTTGTATGGTTCATGTGAATAAAGATTATTCTGATTCTGATACAGATTAACGGCTTTACTAATAAAATTTGTACACTAGTATATACAAGATGCATAAACAACGCGTAAAAATTTACGCAAAGGATGTACACACGAGTTACAAGAATTTAAATGTTCATACAAACTTATTGGTAGACATGCTGCGTAAGCTTTAGGTAAACCTTATACATCCTATTAAACATGTGTAAATATTGACTTGTTAAATGTGTGTGTGACATTTTTTATTAGTAAGGCCGATGGTATATACGATGTGTCCATATTATTTTCTTGTGTTTGTGTTGTACAAACGTGACGGCAGATGTCGTTTTCTCCTTGATGATAAATCATGTATGATGATGATTCCCGCAATTATCTTATGGGGCTATATACGCTAATATACGTCAGCAGTATAATGTTTTTTTCATACAAAGCAATCGTGGATCTTGGTGACAAAAATACACAAGATTAACATGATATTATTATATGCTTTATAAGACTATGTAGTGTTTCCAAAACATGATTAATTTCAGTTTGCTCGATAGGAAAAAATCAAAAAGTTGACCTTTTCTTGAAAGCAAAACCCAACTGTCTACTTCAATTATGAAAATATCGACACCAGATTTCACATAAACATAGATAAGTACTATACCTAAAAGAAAAGTGTTTCAATTTTTATACTTTTTTTCAAATTACTTTTATAGTGTCAAAAATAGTTATTTGTCGCTTAAGACGTTTACCTACTTTAGAGCGCAATATTTCATAGTAATCATGGAACGGGGGAGTGCGGTGATTGGCTCTTCTTGCTGACTAAGTATGGGGCCTTAATTTTTTACGACATAAGAAGGCAGCTTGTCAGACGAATTTTTTAATTTTAAATTATTCACATCACCAAAGACTGTGGTGGTGGTAATATAAGATGGATAATAAGCTTACAAACATCAACCTTATCTTTGAGGACTATGACCGCACCAGCAGTAAGGTTATGTGAAGTAGGTATACTCACTGTTTATCTATACTACCCACCCACACTACACCCAGGTAAACGGTAAAGAAAGGAATTAAAAATGTCATCGGTAAATCCTTAGTAGCTCAAATGGTAAGAGCAATCATCGGCTTGAGATGTAAGGGTACAGGTTCAAATCCTGTCTGGGTGTTTTTTTTTAAATTGTAAAAAAGTATAACTATTTATGGAAGTCAAAATGAAATTTTACCACAGGCAGGGAATGTAGAAAGGGAACAGTTTGAATGGAGTGCTGGGTAAGCTATTTCATAGCAAGGTTTAGAGTCAAGATGTTAGACTCACTTTAAAATCTGTGCTTATCCCAAAGTTGTTGTATGGAAGCAAGAGTTGGGTATGTCAGAAAAGGCACAAAGGTATGATTAATGCGGTCGAAATAAAAGCACTACGGAAAATCTGTGGTGTAACGCTCGCTGACCGCATTCGTAACAGTAATATCCGAGAAAGAGTAGGATTGAAACAAAGTGTTAGTGTTAAAATGAGAAACGGCATTCTCCGTTAGTTCGTTCATGTGGATATAATATGCTCTCTGCCTACTCCGTAGGGGTCTTGCCGTTAGGATATGTATGTATGTATATGTAGGTAGGCAGTTGACCTATTCTTTAAAAGAGGACAGGACCAATAAGAGGGAAAAAAGTTTTTCGTTGAAAGCCAGCATTTGATTCAACAATTCGAAAGCACGAAATCTTCATGTTAGTGGTAGGGACCGTCGACGCTGATTTTCATTACCGGAACAGTCCACTGCTGAGGGAAATTAACGGCTATTAGTCATGGACTATAAGAATAACAATGTTTTTTTGTTTGCAGAATAAGTGCTACAATATTATTTAGAAATTTTAAGAGACAGTCGTCACAGAGACCATCGATTTTTTTTATTGATATTGGAAGGTAAACAATAGACGGATTTCCTGATGATAAGAAATTCACGCTGCCTAGAAATACCAAAGGTGGTAATGGTGCGTTGCCAACCTGAGGCCGAGATGTTAGGCCTCGAACAAAAATAAGTTTACCTCCTAGTAGTTTATCTAGTAGTTTATCCTCCGAACCGGAAAACGTCAACGGCAAGCACTGAAGTTTCGGCGGCAGGAATAGGTAAGGCTTTGATACCAATCCGAGCAAGTTGCTGCGAAACTCTACCACCTAGTAAGAAAATATTACTGATGCGTCGCTATTTAATGGCCGAAATCTTAGACCATGTATTTGATCTGCACACTGCTACCCTACTCTCCAACTCGGAATACGAAAATGATGAACACTGACGCTATGGCTTCAGAAAAATGTATCTAAGGCACAGGCACACATTCAAGCGGATCGTATAGGCCGGCGGATACGCTGCTATCTAGATTGCTTGAAATCCATCTTTAGAGATGCATTATCAACATTGGCCGTTAAAGGCTACTAGCTGTTTGCTCGCGATTTCGTCGATGTGGATCAGTTATGATTTACATACAAACTACACAACACAATTATGGTCCTTTGAAGGTCGGTTTTAAAAAATAGCCTGTGTTTGAACTTTCATCTTTCTCTGTCTTTAAGTGCTTATCAAATTACATGAAAATCAATGGAGTGGTCTAGCCATGCAAGCGTTACAGCAAAGCAGACTTTCACTTTGATAAAGTTGGCACGGAGACTAAGGACAAAGGACTGAGGAGAATTGGAACGTGGAAAGATATTTTACGTCTGTGTACGGTTTGTTCGGTTAGAAAATTGTTAATCTTATGAGTGATTTGATAGGTAACTACCAAACGAGTGCCGTTGAAAATGCGTCACAGACAAACATTTTTATTTCATATTAAAATGTTATTAAATCATAATAATAATTCTAATAATATTAAAAAATAAATTTTAATCACAATTCGATCGAGCTTATGTTACTCAGAAACAATATAGCTTTCCGCTGTTGAAAGGTTCAAAATCAGTAAGTAGTTCCAAAGATTCCTGCAAAAATCAAACGTTATTTTATGTAAGAGTACCTATATTCAATCATTCACTAAGCAATCTGGTTGTTTGACTTCAAATGTTCCCGGGGGAAATAACAGCAAATTTTATATTTCAAAGTCAGCTGTATGCTTTTTATAGCCGACATTTTGATAGCCAAACTGGGATAACAAACACTCTTTGTCGTAAATGTTTGGAAAAATATACTTTTTGTGGGTCGTATATTTTAATTATTTGCGGAAGATAAAACATACTCACAAGTACATTATATTATATTATAATGTATTAAACAAGATACAAGTATATAAGTATAGTTGCTGTTTTATTTAAAAAAAAAATTTAATAATAAAACAAATGTTGCTTGGGATTGGAAATGTGCGCGGTTGGCGATAGGCTTGCCACCTATATCACATTAGGAGACTTAGTTAGTGTCTTCCGCTAGTTGTGGGTGCCCTGGTTGTGTCTCTGCCCACCCTTTCGAAGTTATGGGCGTGAAGATTCTTTAAAAGAAAACAAATACAATTTAATAAAGTAGGTCATCTGTCAGTTATTGTCCTCTGACTCCTTGTTATTGACTTACGATCTGTCCCCACTGAGGTCGAAATATTGCAATTCATCAACCGGCACGACAGAAATATATACAAGTGTTTCATAGAGAGGGCATACCTTTAGAAATGAATACTTAAATCATTTTTTTATGTCATTGGATGACAAACAAGCAGACGAATTTCTCGATGGTAAGAAATTCACGCCGCCTAGAGACACCAAAGGTGGTAATGGTGCGTTGAAAACCTGAGGCCGGGATGTTAGGCCTCGGGCAAAAGTAACTTTACCGTCCACCTTACACGTCATGACGTTATGGTGGCAGGAATAGATAAAGCGGTGGTACCAATCCGGGTGAGTTGCTGCGAAACTCAACCACCTAGTAGGATGTCACATGTCACGGTGTTACTGACGGTAAACCTATGCTCGCCTTTTGCGAGCTGCCTGGTAGAAAGGCAGATAGTATATTCTGCTAAGGAGCCCGGACCAACACGGGGAAATATAAGAATAATTAACTCGCATAAAACATGGTCGAGGAGCTAACTTACACTCTTAACTCCACCGACCACTTGCGAGGCTCGGGTTCGGTTCTCGACAGGGCAGGCGTTTGTCTGATGAACATTTGGATGTTCCCGTTTCAGCAATATATTTTGGTATCCATTTAAGTATTTCTATGTATTAGCATCGTTGCTAATACCCATAACAAAACCATATTATTTGCTTACTTTGGAGTTAGATTTAATTTGTGTAACTTGTCCAGGGAATTATGTTATTATTATTTACTAGCCGACCTGGTGAACTTCGTCTCGCTTGAAACTAACATTTTTTTCCTATTTTCCCCGATTTTTTTCCGGTATTCCTTTCAGTCTTGATTGTTTGGTAGCTGGTAACCTCAGCCACAAGATAGCGGCACACCGAGAAAATGTATATATGGTACCCACTACCTATCTATAGGCCACTGTTGTCTCATACCATCAGGCCCATCCATATGCTTGTTTGATGTCTCATCACATAAATAAACTACGTAATTTTAAATGTACAATTTTAACTAACTACATTATAAATTCATGAATGTTGATTGATAATGATTGAGTCATACTCGAATATTCCCGAGAGGAAGGAAGAATATTTACGAAACTGTTGCTTAATGATAAGCTAATAATATCAGTGAATGGTAGCAGCGGGATGGGACGATAAGCGAGTGAAATCCCGCCGGCACAAACCGAGTTATCTCCCGACCGTGTCCGGCGTTTCCGACACGCTTCATTCGAATAATTGCACAACCATACAGGTAAATAAAGTAATTAACACTGGACGGTGTCCACAATGTCACACAAATTACTGATTTTCTACTTCGTATTAAGTCGAGATCTGAGAAAGAGTGGGGTTGACAGAAAGTGTTGGTTTTAAAATGAGAAAGTGCATGCTCCGCTGGTTCGGTTGTGGAAAGAATGGCAGATGAAAGATTGACAAGGCAGATATACAATGCGAATGTGGATGGATGTTGGTACCGGGGGAGACCAGGGTTGACATTCCGATTTGTGTGAAAAGGATAATGAATGTGGAAGTAGCCAGACAGGTCTGCCAGGATCGTAAGGTTTTATACTCGATACTCTGCCTGGCCCTTAAGGGAAGATACATATG
>NJDD01003842.1:37008-73870 GCA_002245505.1 Calephelis nemesis | reverse complement strand
GAGTTCAAAGAATTATTCTAAAGGTAATTTTGTTTAAGCCTCTTCGACATCCGACTTCAGATTTGTACACTCAATTTGATATCCTTTCTGTAAGGCAATTATATATAAAACAACGGCTATTTTAAAACAGCATATCATGAAAAAAGACTATCATTCAGATCGAAGATCATGGATAATTTATAAGGTTCCGCAATGCAAAAGTTTCTTTTCCCACCGTTTTTCTTTTTTTCTATGTCCATTACTGTATAATCGCATCAATAAAGATATAAATATTAAGGACAAAACTAGAACCATATGTAAAAAGCTACTACATAACTACTTGAAGGATTGTGATTACAATAAGACTGAAGAATTATTAAAAATAATTAATTGAAACATCTAAGTATGTATACAAACACACTTCCTGAACGTACTATATGGGAAACTATTTATATAAAATTTGTTATTAGGAAATTTAACTAAGTATATTGTATTTTGATTAATATTTATCTTATTATTATTATTTTTTACATTTTTTTATGTTTATATAAAACAACATATTTTAAATTTTATATTATCCTGTCGAGAGATAAAAAGAAAAACCGACTCACACTACTTTGTCAAAAAGCAAATAAAAAAAAACCTAAAAAAACTACTTGTCAGATCTTAATTACGTTCAGGTACAAGGAATCACCTCTTACGAATGATAGAAAATCTTAAATGGTCGTTCGTAATTGACAGAATAAATGTAAACAAACAAACATACAATAACTTGCAGGTCAATTATGACCCTTTTTTTATTAGAGTCGGTTTAAATATATGTTATTTTAATATACTTAATTTTGTGTACGAAAAAAATACCTACTGACTCAATCGAATACTTAATTTACTATTGCTTTGGTTTTAATTATTTCTTAGTGACAATTGTGTTGTATCTCATTTTGTTGCTAGTACTGTGTCAAGTCACTAACAACTGGAAACTAGTATTTTCTGTCTACCTTCAGTTATCTGAGCCATGTTATTATGTTCGAGAATCATTACTTTGCCGTAATACAGTTCCAAACTAGTACGGGAAGTAAAGGTTTTCTTTTCAATGTGCCAAACGCACTCAATTAATGTTATTTTAACATCATTAACTGTATATCTGGTACAAATTGTATAACAGTAAGCACAATAAAGTTATTATTATTATTATTATTATAGGCTTGCCGTCACTTACACCGTGACATCTGACTAGGTGGTAGAGTTTCGCAGCGACTCACCCGGATTGGCACCACCGCCTTACCTATTCCTGCCGCCATAACGTCATGAAGTGTTCCGGTTCGGATGGTAAGGTAGCCGGTAAACTTACATTTACTCGAGGCCTAACATCCCGGCCTCTGGTTGGTAACGCACCATTACCACCTTTGGTGTCTCTAGGCAGCGGGAATTCCTTACCATCACGAAACCCATCTGCTTGTTTGCCTTCCAATGTCATAAAAAAATATGCTTGTGTTACAGGTGCTAGTCAACGACACTAATACATAGAAATACTTAAATATATACCAGAATAAATTTAATAAACACCCAGACCCGGAAATCTAAATGTTTATCACACAAATGGCAGGCATTTGTCATTGAACCCGTCGGGAATTGAACCCGAGACTCGCGGTTGATCGATGTAGTTATTTGATTAATATTATTTGTATGTTTTGATCACTTTAGCTTAAAATACAAAAAATATAAAAAAATAAAAACAAAATTCTAATAGTTGTTTAGAAATTCAACGAACTGGATCTTCTCAGTGTGTTCCCACAACTCCGATCCGGTGATAGTTTATATCACTTACTCTTGCTCTTTTTCCGTCACCGAGAAGGGAAATCTATACATAGACACTAATCCAACGTAGCGGTTCAGTTTTTGAACTTGACAGCCTGAAGTCCCGAGTTTGAATCTCAGGTCGGGCAACAAAAAGAAATTAGGTTTTCCCAATTTTCTAGTAAAAAAAGGAACGTTGCTTTAGATTGGATATGTGCCCGGTTGGTGATAGGCTGTCCTATCACATTGTGGGTGTCTTCGGCAAGTCGTGGGTGCCCTGGTTATGCCTCTTCCTACCTCTTCGAGAATATGGGCGTGAAGATACTTACTTACACAATTTTTTTAGCACGATATATTCTCTGTACGTGAGAACAAAATTTGGTCGCCTTGGTTGATTTCATTTTACATAATAAATCCATTAGGTTCGTATTGAAACAATTTTTATTTTGTCTCTTACAAAATTTGAATATCTTGGAAATCGTGACTTTATTATTCAATTCGGATCAGATGGATAAAGTGCAATGAAAATGAAATATATTTAATAATCGTTACCAATACAAAAAAAAATTGGCCAAATATTTTTTAAAAATGTCGGCGACAAAATCGGTTTTAGTTGGTCCTTAAGTTTTGGCGACTTTGAGACAAAAGATGGTAGAAGTTTTTTCATAATTATTGAATTTCGTGTTTATATTGAGAGAAATTAGTCAATTTTGTTTGCATTTTGTACAATTTTGTTGAGTGAAAGTGCACAAATAAAATAATCATCAAGAAATTAGCGAATCGTGTATTTCCTTACCGCTTTACCCAAGATCCTGACATGACTTATTAGCGACTTGTGACTAATTATAATAATTGAATCCTGGGAAAATTTGATGCAAATTTCTACTTAACTAATGGCAATATCCTAACGTGAATGCCAAAACCGAAAGAGAGACAAATAACTAACTATATCAGAAATCCTCCAAATGGGATCGTCACCTGTAGACAGACTGTACTGGTGCGTCACTATCTTATTTTTGGGATGTTAGTCCTTTCCTATCCACCATCATAGAATACAACAATGGCGAGCACTATGCTATGGCACAAAGAACAGAAAAAGTTGTGGCAGTGATCAAGACGAGCTACTCTCTGCCACCGAGTAAATCCGATAATTGTAAATCTGACACATCGTAGCAAATCCTCCCACGCTACGGCACGTTCGTAGCGCATCCAAAAAAAAACTTGTTTATCGTCTACCGGTTTACTCTCGTAGCATATTTCAGAAGTTTCATGATTTTAATATGTAAATATAATTTTTGAGTAGATATCGTCTACGCTGAAATGATGCGCCTGTTACTTAATCTATAAATATATAAAATATGAATCCGTACTTCCGTTGGTTATCGCGTTACGCGCGGACAGTTTGACTAATCTATTAATTATTTTTTTAATAGTATTAGTTACTACTAGGAGAAGGTTCATATTAAGATACAATATGGGATTTTGCAGATTTTGACGATTTCGGACAAAATAGTAAAAATAATACTTTACCTCATCCCAAACACAAATTGTTGGAAATAGATCGGCTAGTTAGTTTCTGAAGATGACTTAGTGCGAATATTAGTAATGACATAATCAATAAAGACTAAACAACAATCAATTTACCATGTGCATACATATTTTTTTTAAGCGTAAGTGACGAGCTTCGCCAAATTGAGTTTGCTAACGTTCAGCTTCTTATATGACTTTTAAAAAATATTTTTAGTTACTAACGCTTATAAAACCGACTGCAGTATAACTGTATTTAAGAAATAATAAATGTAGTCTCCCAGCGACTGGCTGAGTCGTTAAAGACGTACGCCATTAGCACACGGAACATTAGCTTTAATATGCATCTCAAAGAGTTAGTTTCGCATTCGTAAGGAGTGTGACGCGCCATCTCTTGAATATTTCATCGGGAATAGATGCAGCGCTCTTAAACTAGAGAAGATTTTACGGCCAATGTTAATAATGTATCTCTAAAAATGGATTTCAAGCAATCTAGATAGCTGCGTATCCGCCGGCCTATCCTATCCCTAATTGCCATATTTAACCTGTCCACAGATAGATTATTGGCAAGCGATAACTTAAAAATGGATCAAAATATCTATCTTGGATAACAAGTATTGGATTAGGATTGATTATTAATATTGGCTGTTAAGCAACATTCCTTATCCATACAATTTCTTTTAAGTCATTAGTCAGTGAACAAGCACAAGGGTCTCATGATAGTAAGAGACAACCATGGCCTATAGACACCATAAATGTTTCAGGTGCGTCGTAGTCCTGTGGTCTGAAAGTTAGGCCTATTGCGCAAGTCAACCAGACACCCTACCTTACACTTCGGACCGGAACATGACCGAGTCATTATGGTGGCAGGGTACTACCTATTAGTGCAGTGGATTCCTACTTTGTGCGTTATAATACTTGCAAGTATTTTGGATCACAGTATGTAACATTAATTGATAATATTGATATTTTTTTTATAACAAATAAAAATAGTTTTGCGACTTGTTGGTCTAGGTCCGCTGCGTAGAATAGACCATATGCCTCTGCCAGGTAGCTGGTAAGAGACGAGCACTGATTGAAAATAGATAATGACTAATAAGACCACTGGTGGTAGAGTCCTGTGCAGCTACTTGCCCAAGTAGGGGTCGACCACCTTACCTATTCATGTCATTACCTGTCATAATATAGGTAGCTCTGTTCAAGGGGGGTAGGGTAGCTGAAAGATTTGCACAATAAGCCTAAATCCCGGCTACATGACAGCAACGCGCCTGTAACATCTATGGTGTCTACAAGCCAAGGGTCTGGTAAGGCATCTTTTACCATCAGAATAGCCGTTTATTTGTTTGCTGACCTCTCACAAAAAACTCAAATAAACTCAGGTAAATCTCAAGTATACCGCGCGTTTCGAATGGGTCATCTGCGCCTCTTGCATTAGAGTTTGCGACAAGACGTAAACATTTTTTTTCATTTCATACACAAATGCGATTCCTTCTCTCTAGAGGCCCCATTTCGATCCGGTGATAGAGTCCAGAATTATATAGACACGTTACAATATACCATAAAGGCGCTGCTATAAAATTCTTCCACAAGGTATACTACCCTTGTGGAAGAATGTTTTATATAGCTATAATAGTAGCGTTAAAAACAGTTATTACATAAAGTGATTCAAAACTCCGTGGCTCACTCATAATAATTACTTGCCACAGTTTTCTTGTATTCTACGAATTCATTAAACTTTATTTAATTGTACGTGTAATTGAGCAATATCATTCCACGAATTTTCTGTTCGTTTTAATTTGTTGTGGAGATTCCACTTTCCAGTTTGTTGGAAGTCTATTTTAAGGTTTCTTGCTGTCAATATTTAAAACTAGCAGTTTCACTCAGCTTTATCTGCGTAACTTTTATAAAACGAAGCTTATGTCACTCACGGATAACTTATTAGAAGCTTATTAAAAACTAGCAGTTTCACGCAGCTTCGCCTGCGTAACTTGGCTTCTACTGCACCGATTTTGGTAAAACAAAGCTTATATCACTCAAGGATAATGTAGTATTCTAAAGGTGAAAGAATTTTCAAAATCGGTCCAGTAGTTTCGGAGCCTATTCATTTCAAACAAACAAAACATCAAACCTTTCCTCTTTATAATATTAGTATAGATATGTTTTTAATGAACACTTACACATTGACTGTTCTCGCTATACGTTAGATATTGCCTTTGTCACGTTCCATGCTGCAGAACAGGATAGCAATCTTTAAAAAGTAAACTAAGGATTGGCTGAAAGGTAACGACGTTATTTATATAAAGAAGCCAGACAGGTTTGTCAGGATCATGAGGACTTGGCGTGAATATATGTATGTATGTTTTGTATTAAGGCTGGAAACCCCATGTTCTACTAATTTCTTCAATAAGTGTTTCGTTTCTAGTGTAAGTATCAGATTTGTATCGCATAATTTGGCATAGTACTCTAATAAAAACCCATTTATTTACACAGTATCAGATGTACTGACCCTACAACACGCACCTTTGGTTTTTTTTATTTATGAATTAGGGAAGGCAAAGAAGCAGACAGTTTTCCTGATGGTAAGAAACTCACGCCGCCCAGAGACACCAAAGGTGGTAATAGTACGTTGCCAACCTGAGGCCGGGATGTTAGGCTTCGAGCAAAAGTAAGTTTACCGGCTACCATAACCTCTAAACCGGAACACGTCGTGACGTTATAGCGGCAGGAATAGATAAGGCGGTGGTACCAATCCGGGTGAGTCGCTGCGAAACTCTACCACTTGCTCGCCTTTTACGAGCTGCCTGGCAGGAAGGCAGATGCTCTATTCTACAAAGGAGCCCGGACCAACACGGGGTAATATTGTGATAAATGAGAACATAAGTAATACACCATAGGTTAGGCCTTAAATAATGTTTTATAAAAAACTAGCTGTTTCGGCGAATTTCGTTTCACCCGTTTAATTTGTATGTGAAATAAAAAAAAATATTTTTCACTTTCTCTTGACACCATCCCCGGATAATATCCGAGTGATGCGATCGAGGAATGTTAACCTTAGTCTCCCCGGATACCCACATCCATCCACATTCACATTGTATATCTGCTTTGTCAATCTTTCATCTGTCATTCTTTCCACATGACCGAACCAGCGGAGCATGCCCTTTCTCATTTTAACACCAACACTTTCTTTCAATCCCAAAATGTTGCTACTTAAATGGAGTGTCTGGAATAGTGAACATACCTACGGGTGGAGGTCGTTAGGTTTGGCCTCGTATAAATAACGAACAGTGTTCGCTGGCAACGTCAACGGTGCAATTAAGTGAGCAGTAAATTACGTACGAGCGTCGAGCAGTAACCGAGAACATGACGCCCGACCGTACTAGCTCGGGGGCTGACTATTGACGTGATGTTATAGTATTGCTAGCAGGAAATTTGAGCTAAAATGTGCGTTACAGTAATTAAGCTTAAAGGCAAAAGTACAATAAAAGAACCCATCACAAAGCTGCACCATGCGACTACGCTGGCTGTGGATTGATATCGAAAAGAATAGTTTTTGCACATTATGCACTTAGACCTGATGGGTTTTAAAATTGGCACCCACAATAAGCCGAAGGTAGTCCTACAATGTTATAGATGGCAGACCTATCACCAACCGGGCACTCATCCAATCCCGGGCATTGTTGTATTTTTTTAATTTTGAAAAAAAATGCAAATAAACTGATGATTTCACTGATTAAAAAACTAAATGCTGCCCTTACATGACAAAAGGCTTGGGTGGTAAAACTCTTACGTAAGTAAGTAGCTAAGTATACTGCCTGACCCTGGAACATGTAGTTGAGAGAAATATAGTTAAGGCGACAGGATTAGGTAATACGGTGGCACTAATCCAGGCGAATCGTCTCAAAACACTTCCAGCTAGTCTTGGTAACGGTGTTAGTAAAATACTTAGGTACCTACGCTACCCTCTTATGAGCTACTTCAAAGGAACTCGACAACACAGGGTAAAAGGTTGTTAGTTAAATATGATCCTGTTTAAAACAAAAACGAAAATATCTTTTTACAGTAGACAAAAAAATACCTCGTCCGGAGACCGGGTGTGGAATTTCAGCATGAGTTATCAAAAATGAAAAATCTCTTAAAATATACAACTTTTATTTGTGAAGAGCTTGTTAGGGAACGAAAAAAGGCTTTAAATATTGCTGTCATTAATTAAATTGTAACGACAAACTTGACGGGACGGCTGGAACAACAAAGAACAAAAAAATATATAATTTTAATTTTTATGTTGATATTTAAAATGAGCTGTAACCATTTGATGATAAAGGGGAAATGTGTTTGTTTAAAATGTGTTCTACAACATGTCAAGCTCATTGTTAAGCTTTGAATTTGAAACTGTCCAAAAAATAAATAACAAAAAATCTGTAGACCTAGAGATAAGCCCACCTTTTGTGCATTTCCGTTTCTCTCTGTCCATGTTTTATGTAAAAAATTGTGTACAAGAAAGAAATAAATAAATAAAAACCAACATTAAAAAAATGTCTTTTTCTGAATGATTACGATCTCGATAACGAGCTCTTTAATTTTATATAGATAAAATAAATGTACATACACACACATATCTATAGGTCAAGACCCTTGCGCAATAGGCACAGAGTAAAGACTGCCAGATGTCATGAGTTCTGCAGTTCTGTCTAACACTACTCTTCCTCCACAATCACTACTCTTTTCTTACAAACACGATGGTTTTCGAGACTCTCGACACCATTCCCAGATTCTCTAGCCGTTTAATCTTGGAATGTCAAACTAGATCTCTCCAGGTACCTACGTATCTAGTCTAAAAATTTGCTGTATCATTCAAGAATTAAGTCTCAGTGGATAAATAGTTGTTATTATTATTATTTATTCTTTATTGTACAATAAGTCGTACCTAATTAAACTTGTTCGTCATTTTATTTTCTTCATAATCTTACTTAATTTTAGGATATAACTAGGTAAGTAACTAGGTACCTTCACTTACGCATGATATGTTTACGCATGATTCAACTGAGTTTCAAGTAAGGTTATCTATATATTTATTAAATGTACTAGCTGTTTCGGCGAACTTCGTTGCACCCGTTCAGTTTGTATGGGTAAAATAAAATATTATTTTTCCCATCTTCCCTGCAACTTTCCCGGGTTTTCTCTTCAAAAGAACCTTTTTCTGACAATTACTAATACAACAAAAAAAGAATTAGCCAAATCGGTTGAGTCGTTCGAGAGTTATGCGCTTACCAACACATTTAGCAATTCATTTTTATATTATTAAGATATAAAGAAAACGACGATGTCATTTTCTTTATATTTTGCTCAGATTACTTTATCTGAGATATTTTGAATGTGCCGTGTTTCTGACAGAATTATAGACTCGGGCTCTCGATGATAGTAAAATATTAATTCTCTGTGGGCGGTGTCATTCTAATCTAGAAATATCTAACATTCAAGATCACAATAATTTGTTTAAAAGTAACTAATATAATTTATGAATAATAAGGAAACACCTGGAGTAAAAACTTTTAATGTTGTTTTCTGTTTTTATTGCATGTAAGGCTATTTAAACTGTTGTCTTTTGTAATATTATCTTGTAAATAGAAAAGAAATAAATTAAACTGTTTTTATTGCAGAAACCCAACTGAGTTTTTATTTCAAGAAGGAGTAATATAATAACATCATAACATGTATATCAGAACTTTTAATGGATGTTCGGAAGCAGTTGCTTCCCTTTTGGTCTCGTATGAATTTGATCAAGAAGTGTTTTCAGAGTTGAACCTACTTAATAATTCGTATTTTGTTCACATATAATTATTATACAATACAAACAAACCGACTAGTATTTTGCAATTTCTAATTAACTACGTAGTACCTTGATCACTGTAGGGTTATAATTTTTAGACCCTAACAGGTCATGGAGATTTTAATAACACTGGTCACTAAAGTAAAAGAAGAAATGAAAAAAGGAATAGAGTAGGAGATCCTGAAGAAAGGGGAGCAGTAAGTTCGTGACCTGAATGTTCATGAACATGCAAAGTATAAACTTCTGAAGAATAGTTGCATCTAGGTATCTTCCTAGGTTTACCAAAGTCCACCTTCCTAGGGTCACTGGACCAAAGATGAGTTATTTAAGTAGGCCCTAGATCGTAAAACAAAGGACATTGTATTAACAGCTAAGGTTTTACTAAACATAAAGGAAGAGGTGCATTCAATAATGGACTCAATGGTGGTGTTCCTGGTCATATAGTTGGCATAATGCTAAAAATATGTACCAAGGTACGCTTGCTGGGTCTTAAATATGTCCATGGTCACAGAGATAAAGTTTCCAGGTAGGGAGTTTCATGTTGCTCTCATGATGTAGAGTTTATATTTTATTCCTCTTATGTAGGTTGTGTGTCGGAGTCTTCATAATAATACACTCTTAAAATGAAATGAAGTTTATTTACTTGTATGCAAAATATGCGTTTTACAAGTTATTACAAAATATTTATTTATTCAAATATATTCCACTACGTTGGTGATATTTTTATTTTTATGTGAACTTGGTAAATTTTATTATTGTTAACCTCCTAACTTTAAATATTGCTATGCCCTGCCCAATGCTATTTATTTAGATAACGATGTTAGTTTTTTTTAATCTTTTTATTACATACTATATATTAGTTATTTTATTTACTTAACGTAGTGGTTGCTGAACATCTCCAGCACACATTACATTATTTGGACGCTCTGGACATTGAAGCCGCGTTTTGCTATTTGGCTGCGTTCAAACTAACCAGACTCTTTGAACTTAATTTCAAATTAACACTAAATTATTAGGTCAACTGTTACTAACTTCCGAAACTACTGCATTTTAATTTTCTTTCCTCTGCTGATGTCGGAAGCGAAGACAATATAAATAATAAATAAATAAATTTCACTGTACTAGTTACACAAATTGAATCTATCCCCAAAGTAAGCAAATTATATGCTTGTGTTACGGGTGTTAGTCAACGATTCTAATGCACAGAAATACTTAGATATATACTTGAATAAATTTAATAAACACCCAGACCCGGAAATGCAGATATCTGAATGTTCATCACACAAATTCGCCGTCGGGAATCGAACCCGAGCCTCGCGGTTGATCGGTGTAGTTAGGCGTGTGCGCTAGCCACTCGACCAACGAGACGAGTTAATTTTATATTGTAACCAAATTGCAGAGACGCGTCGACATCGAAATATATCTACTGCGCGCGGGGAATACGTAATATGTGTACGTTAAACGAGTACGAGTAGGTACTATTCTGACAGATAATAAAGTGGTTTTTAATCAAGATGAACAAGAACAGGTCATTCTTTTTTATGTGTCAGAGAACAAGCACACGGCTTTTCTAATCCTAAGAGATAAGCGTAACCTACAGGCATGTGGCAGGGATTTTAGGCCTATGGAGTGAACCATCTAAACTGCCCCTTGGACTGGAATGTGACAGTGTCATTATGGCAGCAGAAATAAATAAGGCAAGGCAAGTTGCTGCACTGCACTCTTCCATCAGTGCCTGGCAGGGAAGCATATGATCTTTTCTAAACATTGGACCCTGACCAACACTGGGGTCATAAGTCAAACTGCCAACAACTTGTTTTAGAGTTTTTTACTGCAACGTGAATCGTTAATTTTCGACAATTGTAAATTTGAATAATCTACCAAGTGCCGCACTCACAGATGTCAATTTCTCTTACTCATTCATTAAATCTACCTTTGGCTTTGAAGTGGATCAAAATGAATTAAAAATCCAAGACATATAGGTCATTATGAGCTATAAAAATGTAACGAAGAAAAATTAAACCATTTTCCGAGCGTACCCTTATCTTTAAAAAATATATTACTTGTTGACAAATTTTCTATCAATTAACTACGAATTATACTCATCTACTGTAGCTGGGTATAACTTATAGTTAACTATTCGTTCCGGCGAACTTCGTTACACCCGATCAATTTGTATGAGAAAAATTAAAATACAGTTTTACCTGCTTTCCTTAAAGTCGAATAGGAAACAAAGTATTCTGGTCCTAGGCTACTTCCCCGACAATTTTCAGCAAAATCGCTTTATCCGTTATTGAGTTATAAATAGTGTAACTAATACGACTTTCTTTTGTATACGAGTACTTAAATAGATTATGCGTGATCACAGCGAAGGATCCAAAAAAACAATTCATTTTTTAAGTAACTTAATTCAAAACTGAACATGTTTAAAAAACTAAACTTAACATTTACATACTTTGAAAATAACTTTTAAATAATCTAACAGTTATGCAGTTGGAAGCGAGAACAAAAAGTGTTTTTGTAAATAACATAACCTCGGTTTCCATACCACCACCATCACCACCTTTCGTGTCTATAGATGACGTGTATTTGTTACCATCAGGGAACCCATCTGCTGATAGGTATCTTTAGTAATGTAGTAGCAAATATTAACTTGGTTCTTGATTTATGCAAGTTTTGTCTCTTTGTTCGTTGTTACTATTAATTCTATTATTAATGTTGTTTAAGGCATTATTTATTGTTATAAATATTGGCAAACCTTTTAAAACAGACCGGTCAAAACTTAACTAAGACAGTTACTTTGACTATAACATAACTTAGTTTTCGATACCACCAAGTTTAACAAGTTTAGCCATACCACCACCATCATCTCCTTTGATGTCTTTATAATAATAATAATAAATCATATTTATTTCACATAAACCTACAAGAGGCACTTGTGACGGGTCTATATAATAATAAATCTACCACCGGATCCGAACGCGGCCGCACACTGAGAAGATCCGGCAAGAAACTCAGCGGGCTTGTCTTTTTTTATGTAAAGTGTATTCGGGAAACCCACCTGCTAGTATCATAAGTAATATATTAGTAATCTTTAGTATTCGTCTCCATGGTGAAAAGACCACCAAACTGAAACAACGCCAGGTATACACGGCCGCCATTAATTTCCCGTCCGCCATTGATGCATGACAGCTGTCCACTTCCAACATGTCACGCGACACGTCGAAATCGCCCCAGATTTGTAAAACAGACAGCATTTTAAATGTACTAACTCAATTAACATCCACCTGTGTAGATTCTAACAAATTATCTTTCAGTAAAATATATACATTTTCGGGCTGTGGAATCAAATTTCATTCAGTAAAATATTTAAATAAGGGTGGGCCTTCATTATGTTTTGTCGACATGGCGGCAACTTAGCATTAACAAGAACAAAAAGCTCCAAGTTTTGTTTGTTAAACAGTTCAGTTTAAAAATTCAGCAGCTAAACATCGCTAATGAGCCGGTTTTGTAAACATCAGGGAGCTGTAACTTGTAACCCGTTTACGTAGACTCAGGGCAAACAATGGGTTCGGTATCCCTAGCATGATACTTTTGCGCATTCGAATTGAAAAGTCGAAAGTCCAACAAATTAATAAATTCCCTCAAAGTAAAAAAATCGCTTCACCTTCAGACCAATCCTTCAACAGCTACCTTATCCTCCAGACTAAAAGACGACAATGGAGAACAAAGACAGATTATTGCAGCAGAAATAGTTATGGTGCTAGGACCAATCCGTAGAAGTCGTCACCACACTCCACCACCCCAACAACAGCTGTGGTATCGATGACTGATTAACTGACGCTTTTCACATACGCACCCTGGATCGTTCCCACTTTAAATGTCTCCGATACATTATGAAGATCAAATGGTCCGATAGAGTGCGAAATACCGAAGTTTTGCGGCGAGCCAATGTTGGTGGCATTGATGCTTATTTAATGCGTCGATAGCTTCGATGGTGCGAACACCTATCGCGCATGGCGGACGAAAGAGTGACGAAGCGCATTTTCTTCTCTGAGCTGGAGGAGAGCAAGCGAAAGCATGGCGGACAACTCCTCCGGTACAAGGATGTCTTAAAATGGCACATGAAGAGATGCAACATAGAGCCCTCTGAAACGGCAGCACAGCGGTCAGAATGGCGCAGGATGGTATACGGAAAAGTACGCGAGTTTGAGGAGCAGCGCAAAGCTGACCTCGATACCAAACGCGACCAATTAAAGGCCTGCCCACCTGCTGCCATCACATGCAACTACGTTGACGACGTGCTTACATGCCCCCAGTGTGCACGAAGTTTCGCCGCCAAGATAGGCTACATAAGCCATCTTCGGGCGCATGAGCGCCAAACCACCGGCTAGGAGTCGAAGTGGTCGCCGTGGCCGAAATCGGTCGGAGAATAAAATATATCCTCTTACTAGCTGCTTAACAGAAGGCCAGGGTCTCACATACTCTACCGGTATACATAAACTGACACCAACGGTAATCGTGAAATAAATAAATACCAAATCCAAAGTAAGATTTTCAAGAAAACACAAATTTGATATAATTACGCAATTATATCTTATTGCTTTCAACAGAGAATTATTCTTGTTCAAATTTGTTTGCCTGCACCTGAATGTTATTACTGTATACTTCCTTGTGTAATGTTAATGAAATCATCAACTTCTATTTTATTCCTTTTTCATCGGCTCCGAAAAGATCCAAGTAAAAATGGAAATGTGTGGAAGGCGCCGCTTCCGCCTACTACAAACGGCAGTCATTAATCTTGAAAATTGTACCATACACTTTCTTTATTCCGCATCAGAAGATCCGTCTATCGCACATGAACGGTTAAGGCTTGCACTTAGGCAAAAACTTATCAGAGGCGTCCTGTTCTAGAGAGCGCCTCTGTCATATGAGCAAGGAAACTGAAAAAGCTTACACAGCATAGCAGCGCGGACAAACAGAGGGATCTTTTTATATATCCTAAAACTTCCTTAGAGCCTGCACTGCTTGGAAATTGACAGTCGTTTTTATGTCAACTAGTGGTTGCCCATTGGTCGAAATTTTAATATCTTGTTGATAAGAATGCCATCTTCATTTCTCAAGACCAACTACTTTGTTTCAAACTTTTTAGTGCGCCATCTGTGATCTTTTATCGTCATCTTCAATATGTTTGTTTGTGTGTGTCAAATGCATGGTAGTGTGAATAATGTTTTATTTATTGATCTACTTTATAAGCATTATTATTAAAAATATTAGCGTTCTGCACTTCTTCTACACAAAATTTTATGCTCCTGCGTCCGCGCAATTTTCGTAAAAAGGGGTCCAAAGTTTTGGCATCACGTATTAATATATAGATTCCGATTATACCTAAACAGTTCATTTAACATTTATCGCACTTGTTTGTCGAGAGCCAGTTTTCGAATCAACGCGATAACTTCTTGCTAGGGGGTACTAAGTAAACAACTGGCTTTGGCTGCTGAGTCGGTACTGTGTGCGAATCCGACGCGCACACTCCACCGACAAACAAACCAATGACTTTCTTTACAATAATCTGTATTGCGATGGCGTTTGATCAGGGCCTGCTGGAGGGCAATAAAAATATTCAGTTTATTATGTTTATTTGTATAATTTTATTTTATCTTATTTTTTGACAAAACAGTAAAATTAATTCTAAACATGAACATATTATAAAATGAACTTTTTATTATTGTAATTATCTATTATTGTAAGTATCTATATATTTAAAACTTTATCTATTTAAAAAAACCGTATCAAAATCCGTTGTGTAGTTTTAAATATTTAAGCGTACAAAGGGACATAGGGACAGAGAAAGTTGTTATAAACTATGTAGGTAGTGATTTTGCAACAAGTCGAACGACGTCACATATGTATCAGGTAACGCTAATTTTTGTACGCCCTCGCTTGCCTCCCTACCTCTTAACCCTCTATTTACCCTTTTAAGATACCGGCAGTGGCTTACTAAAATTCAATTTTGCAATTACGTAAATTACAATATCACTTTCGTTAGCAAACTAAGCTCTATTTTCGGAGTACACAAACGAAACTTTACAGAAGTAAAAATATAAATATTAATATCTGAGCTGCTACACCAGTTTTTTTATAGAAGAGGAGGCAAACGAGCAAAGTAGATCAATGGAAATTAATCCTGATGGAAAGTAATCACCGCCGCCCATGGACATCCGCAACACCAGGAGTATCACAGATGCGTTGCGACACTTAAGGAATGAGTACACTTTTTCCTTGAGGGTCCCAGGGTTTCACAGATGTGTTGCCGACCTTTAAGGAATGAGTACGCATTTTTCTTAAGGGTGATAAGGACCTAAGTCATAATAATTGTTTAGGAATACCACCCTCGGTAACTGATTCCACAAAGGTGTTGTGCGGGGTAAAAAATGATTTCTGAAGTGCACAGTTGTAGATCGCCACGCATCGAGATGATGGGCATGATACTTTAAACTCTGTAGCAATGTCCGAAGGTGGAAATCAGCCGCTGGAATTAAACCAAACAACTCCTCAGAACATTCCCCATGATAGATGCGGTAGAAAATACTGAGAGACCCAACATCTCTACACAGCGCCAAGGAATCAAGCCGATTGGTAATTGCCCGGTCATTGACAACTCGAATTGCTCTACGTTGAATGCGGTCAAACGGAAGGAGCTGGTACTGTGGAGCCCCTGCCCAGAGTTGAGAACAGTACTCCATGTGAGACGAATTTGCGCTTTGTATAGTTGTAAGCGATGGGTCGCCTTGAAAAACTGTCTCGCTTTACGGAGCACACCAAGTTATTTAGAGGCTATTTTAGCCTTCTCCTCCAGATGACCACGAAATTGAACATTACTCGAAATGTCAACGCCAAGTATACCAATACAGACTGTGGCAGTTAGGGAAATGCTCTCAAATCGAGGGATGCGACGAAAGTAGGCTTTTTAGCGAAAAACGCGCAAACTTGTGTCTTGCTAGGGTTAAATTAAACCAGATTCTGCTGGCCCCAAAACGAAATTTCAGACCGAAGATTGTCATTTGCAACATATCATTAATATGCAGAAGAAATATGTCAATGCTACTGCTAATGCTAATTTTGAAACTAACGCCACATTTATGTCATAACAATACTGAAAATTATGAAAACTTATTTAGATGTAATATAAAATACAAGAATAACGTATTACGCATCATTATTTATTATCCCATAATTAAATTAAATGTATGGTAAATTATAGAAAAAAAAATGACTACTATTAAAAATATTCCCGATGGGGACACGTATTTGTGTGTTGAACATTTATTTAGATGTCTGCATTTCCGGGTCTGGGTGTTTATTAAATTTATTTTTGTATCTATTTAAGTATTTCTATGTATTGTAATCGTTGACTAACTCCCATAACACAAGCATATAATTAGCTTAATTTGGGGCTAGATTCAATTTGTGTAACTTGTCCAGCTTTATTTATTATTTGTTTAAGTAGTAAATTAAAATAAATAAATAAAACTTTCTAGACAATTTATTGATTTAATTTTAAATCAAAAACTTTCATTATAAGTGTTGGTCAACGATATCACGATGATACCTACTAAAACATAGATATAAGATACCAGAGCAAATTTATCAAATACAGATCATAATTAAACTACGATATTCCTATATCGGCCGCCCTCAGAGACGCCAATTATCTTTTAATTAGTCATTAAGTCGAATTTTTTCATACGAAATTGTGACTTAATAACAGATGTTATTTGACGTTGAGTGCATCGGTAAGACGTTTCTTAACTCGTTATTATCCGGTATGGCGAATGTCGTTTCAAAGTGAACTCGATACTCTGTGTTTATCTTGAAAGGAGTCTAAGGGTGACTATGTATGTACCTATATGTAAGATGACCTGTATGTTTGGTCACTTTATACGTGATGTCACTTTATACGAGTGTTGATGTGTCTATCATTTCTTAACTACCAAACGAATGACTTTAGAAACAATCTGTAAATAATTATAGATCAATCTACATTTTGACTTTTACTCTTATCTACGAAAATCCCTTTAGTTCGGGATAAAAAAGTATGTAAAACCTTCCTCGAAACACAAAGTACCGACAGGCAGTCAGAAATTCTAAAAGTGACAAAAATGTGTGCTGCTGCTATTTTATTCGCCTGCGCCTATTTTTCTTTAAACATCTTCAATGTACAGGACTCTTTTACAACTTAATTATAAGTATAGATAAGACACAAAGTTCACAAATGGCGCAAAATTAAATATCTAATAATTTGAGTTGATTAATTAAATTCAGTAATAACTAGATGGTAACAACTCCCTCGGATTGGTGGTGGTACCTCCATATATAGGTATGCCTGCTATTCGTGCCACCATAGTGTTAGTGCTCACCATTAACATATTCCGAGATGGAAGGTAGGGTAGCCGGTAGACTTGAACGCACCTAAAATCCCACCATAAGTTAGCGTCACACAAGAAACATGTATGGTTTCTATAGTAAGGATTAGGTGCTCGATACTTTTCTCCGATAGCAACTGCATTTTAGTATCGATACTTTGAAATGAAGTATCGATTAAAAGTACTCATATCAGTAAATTTTTACGGAAATCAAAATAATGGATGTTTATTTTTAAACTTGAAAAAAACTGTTATCTTTAATTGAAGTTTCTGAACGCATCCAAGGCTTAGCTTTGTGTAGTTAGCAGTCTTGGATGTTGACAAGCCTGTTTGTCTATGCCCGAAAAACGTTTAGCCGGAAGTCATCTACAAATGTTGATTTTGTAAAACAGAACCACGAAAACGGACTTTTTTCATAAATTTTTTTGAAGGTGACGTGTTGTACTAGCGCTTATCCGCGGCACTCATGGTCGGGATTAACTCGAAAATTATTATTTCATGTTAGAATATTATTAGTACTTTTCAATAAAGAATACAAAAACTTGTTACGGTTTTCACTCATAATTTTCCGAAAACGATATGATACTAGTAAGTATCGATACTTTGTAATCAATACTGAATAAGTATCGATACTTGACGAGCGATACCAGTATCGAGTATAAGTATCGATACCCCAGTGGTATCGGTTCATCCCTAGTCTTTATGCGAGTTGTTTCTCCTGCCATGAGTAATATTTGTCCAGTCATTTAAGCTTAAATTTGGTAAGAATCTCGTAATTGGAGATACCCAGCTGTAAGTCTGTAAATACTTGTATATTGACACCCTAAAAGTTGTCTCAAATAACTATAATGACTGGACCATATAATATCCCATAACATAGACAAAATAAATCACTTTAATACACAAATGAATACAACCTCAAAGTAAATGAGTGCTTTTTGTTGATATTAACTGATACTAATACACATAAAAATACCGCAAAAAATCTATAAAACCAAGACTACGAAAAACAGGCATGTATGTTCATCGTAGAAATGCCCTTCCAGTCGGGAAACGAACCCGAGCCTCTTAAACTCTTCAATCAAAGAGTCCAATTTATCTCTTAACAGACATTATTATCTTCGATTAGGATAATACTCAATAAAACGGTCTTGTGAATTTCTCCGAAACGATCCTCATCCACACGTCCCTCCCTTAATTCGTCGCCGTCGTCGTCGGGTGTTGTTATCCGAGAACGTGACAGCTTGCACGCACAGACCGACATTATTATACTATTGACTACAGCATATCGAACATTATGTCGAAGTCTTAACATACTTGCTCAATATATGGTGCTGTACATATATATATATATATAATATATATATATATATATATATTAATGATATAAAAAAGTATCTTCACGTCCTTATCGTCGAAGAGGTCGGCAGAAGCACAACTAGGGCACCCACGACTAGCCGAAGACACTAAGCCCCACTATGTGATAGGTGGCAAACCTATAGCCAACCGGGCACATATCCAATGCCGAGCAAAATTTTTTTTCATTATTAGAAAATTGGAAAACCCAAATTTTCTTTTTGTTGCACTTTTGGAGGAGTTTCACTACAGTGTAACACGACACTTCTTTTCTTTCTTTAAGTTTTAGCCTTCACGTTAGTATTGTACTATTCGTCAAGTAGAAATGTGCATCAAATTTTATATCTATTATAATTAGTCATCAGTCACAAGTCGTCAGTAAGTCATGTCAAGATCTTGGGTAAAGTTGCGGCCTCATTACACAAGCTCATGTATTAGGAGATTTGGCGGCAACGAGGAAATACACGATACGGTAATTTCTTCATGATTATTTCATTTGGGCACTTTTACTGAACAAAATTATACAAAATGCCACCAAAATTGACTAATTTCAATTAATATCAACACGAAATTCAATAATTATGACAAAACTTCGACCATCTTTTCTCTCGATGGCGCCAAAACAACACGACACTTATAAGCTTTTATTTAGTTTCAACTGTCCCAATGTTTGTAATGGAATCTTCTAAGTTAAGTTTGATCCATTTCCCGGTTAAAGATTAAACTGAAACTTTACATACATATCTTCACGCCAAGTCCCTTACGGGGTAGGCAGAGAGTATCGAGTGCCAGACCTCACGATCCTGACAAACCTGTCTTGCTTCCTTCACATTCATTACCCTTTTCATACAAACACGCCGGTTTCGGAGACTCTTGACACCACCCTCGGATAATATCCGATTGATCTGATCGTAAAATGTCAGCCTTGGTCTCCCCGGGTACCTACATCTATCCACATTCGCATTGTATATCTGCTTTGTCAATCTTTCATCTGTCATTCTTTCCACATGACCGAACCGATTAAACTGAAACTTTGCATGCAATATTACAGTTTAATATTTGCAAAATTATTATGATATGGATCTGATTTCACTATTGGAACTCCTAAATTTTCAACAATATCCAACCGCATTTAGGCTTTTTGATATGTCTTCAGCAGTTTTTTTCAATGATTGTCACAAAAATATTAGTTTTTGATAAAAACTTACTATCCATAAGATTTGTTACATAAATCTATATAGGTATAATATACGTGATTCCAAAGCTTTGGACCAGTTTTTACGAAAATTGCGAGGACCCAGGAGCATAAAATTTGGGACACTTATAGTTTATGTGTAGGAGAAGTGCAGAACGCTAATATTTTTGATAATAATGTTTAAAAAGTACATTAAATAAATAAATAAAACATTACCCACACTACCATGCATTTGACACATACAAACAAATATGTTGATGATAACGATAAAAGATCACAGATGGCGCACTAAAAAGTTTGGAAGCAAAGTGGTTGGTCTTGAGAAATGAAGATGGCGTTCTTAACAACAAGATATTAAAATTTATTATGATCGAATATAGACCAATGGGCGACCACTAGTTATATTTAATATATATAATGGGGAAAATATATATGAGATACACTGTTAACTAGTTTCCAGTACATACGTTTGCCGTAGAAGTAGGCAAACAAACTAACACATTTCCATGTTGGTAAGAAATAACAGCAGATACATGCAAGGATATCTGATTTCTATCAGAGGCACCAGACCAGACCTACATATACAGTAACTTTAAACTCGAATATTAAACCTCTTACACCAAGTATCCCGATAATCCTTTCTTTTGAACTGATGTAACAGCTCTTATCCGGGAAATTGTTGATTCATTATTGCCTTTAATAACGAAAATGCTGCTATTGTATGCTCCCTTTTTAACCAACTTTGAAAAAGGAGGAGGTGATAGGTTTGTTTATTTTTTTGTGTATGTTTGAACCGATTTTTTTTCTGAAAGAGCATACTTCCCATTCCCACTACTTCTGGATCTGATAACGCGATCAATGGAAATTAAGAAAACGAAGTCGGTTTCTTATAGTTTATTACAGTAAAGTACTACTACCAACCTGTAGTTACTAAGTTGGGGAAATACCTAATTTTCGTAATAAAGCAGGTTTTGAAAAAAATTGACGTGACGGAGTCGCAGCTCACTAAGAAAGTTTACAAACAAACCATGAACTTACTTACTCCTAGAGGAACAAAATGTACACGACAGTATATGTGTATGTTACAATGTAACTTTGGAAGTGGCACAGCGGGGTCTCCGAATTACGCTTCAGGGAACATTCGCGACCCACAAAGTTATTACATGCTGCCAATTTATTACTAACATCGCTGGCCGTTATTACAATAACTTTCGAAATAAACATTAATATTTTGGAGATTTTATACACTGCTACATATTTCTTACAAATTTGTTAGCATGTGTGGTCTAGTGGTCCAACGTTAGCATTGTACATACGAGATCTCAGGTGTGATGCATCTTCAAAAATGTTTTTTTTTAATTCTACTAAAAACAACTTTGCCCGAGATTCGAAAAGTATGCGGTAGACGACAAGTTTACCACCTTTCATTTTGTGTATTACTATCTTGGAATTTCATTGGGTGCCTTGGTTATTCCTCTACCCACCTCTTGTGCGACATGGTATCTTATAAGTATCTTATCTAAAGATACTTACTTTTTGCTACAATTCTTACTTCAAATGAAATATTGTGAATTTTAAATACATTCTAGTAAAAATAATTGGAATAAGTAACTACAATGCACATTTCTGTATTTAGTTTTTATCTCTATATTCTATAAAATAGTAATAACTAAATCTGTACATGTAGTATTTAAAAAAAAACAATTGTTGCTACGTATTTTTATAATGATATAAAACCCATAACGAGGGTTATTAGAAATTTTGTATAAGTATGTTTGCCTGTTCACTTTTCAAGCAAAAACTACTTAACGGATGTTTATCAAATTTCACGTAGAAGTAGCTAATATCCGGGTCAATAAATATGATACCTTTTTTTTGCAGAAAAATCTTTCTTTCTCATCCTTAACTGCAAAAAGGACACATTCAGATACTTCCAGTTTAAACTGAAAAAAAGTATCTACACGCCCACATCCCCGAAGAGATAGGCAGAGGCACAACCAGGGCACCCACGACTAGCCGAAGACACTAAGTCCCACAATGCGATATGTGGCAAGCCTATCGCCAACCGGGCACATAATATCCAATCCTGAGTATTTTTTTTTTATAAGAAAATTGGAAAAACCAAATTTCTATTTGTTTCTCGACCCAAGATTTCGGATCCCGGGTCCTCATGAGGTCAAGTACAACACTTGGACCAGTAGACCACAAAGGCGATACCTTTGCTAGGCCTATAAACTAACAGGTGTTTGAAATAAGGGTTACGCTAGGCCAGATTAAACTGGAACTAATTGTAATTACTGATTCACCTGTACACACATTCGGTTCATTTTTCACAACAACAATAGTCACTTTCAATAATCAATCAACGGTAAACTTTTCTGCAAATAGGAAAACAAAGCAATCGGTCCCGTGTTGATCCGCGCTCCTTTGTAAAATTGACCATCTTAGCCTGTATATATAGCCTTCCTGCCAGGCAGCTCGTAAAAGTCATAGGCTTACCGTCGCTAGCACCGTGACATATGACTAGGTGGTAGAGTTTCCGCCACCGCCACAACGTCAGCACTTGCCGTTGACTTGTTCCGGTTCGAAGGATAAGGTAGCCGGTACACTTACTTTTGCTTGAGACCTAAGACCCCGGCCTTAGGTTGGTAACGCACCATTACCAATGTTGGTGTCTCTAAGCGGCGTCAATTTCTTACTATCAGGAAATCCGTCTGCTTGTTTGCCTTCCACTATCATAAAAAAAGAACTCTTGAAAAGAAAAATCTTGCTGTACAAGGAATTACTGATCGAGATGAGATTTGACAGAATTTTGGACTTTTGTTAACACGATGGACATCCAGCAGATCTGCATTTAGACGTCTTTTTGCACAATAAGTAGGATTCTAATAATGTGAGGTAGGTAACGTTGGGAAAATCCTTGTCAAAGTAGTGTAAGCAATTTTCAAGTTCAAGACCAATTTACCAATACTCAAAAAGACAGTCCTATTTTTATAACAAGCTGTTCCAGCGAATTTCGTTTCACCTGTTTAGTTGCTAATCTGATCTGATGAAAACTGTTGTGTCTTTTGCACGAACGCTCTCAATACTAACAGTCAAGCTGTGTCTCCAAGCTTCGACACAGAGATTTTGGGAGGAATGCTGATAAACTTTAAAAACTCCGACATCGCATCGGCATCTTTTTTGTGTTGCAGATTTCCAAGGGCATTGGTGACTTAATCCATCAAGAAGCCCACTATGCCCGTACGCCAGTTTTTATCATTAAAATGAAATATATAAATTGTTGATGATATACAGGGTGTATTTGGTACCGTAAGGAAAACTTCTGTGGTAGTTTAGATATATATCAGACTTAAAAATTCCGTTAACAGTTTTTGTCGGAAACAAGTGGTTAAATATTTTGCAGTTTTTCAGCCCGCAATGTATAGCGAACAAAGTATATGCGTTAAGCTGCGCGTTGCGAGCTGTAAGTGCCGACCTAATACTCTGTTTTATTACGTTGCTGTTTTTAGAAAAAATGTGTTTATTTATTAGATTTTAAATAAAAATCGACTTGCATTAAATTGTAATAATGAAATAATAGTGAAATCAATAAAAAAATACAAACAAATTTCCGACACGAAATTCCAACTACATTTAAGCATGTCTATCGTGTACAGAATCCATGGTTTTATGTTTCGGTATGCTGTCATTTACACAGTGTATTATGACAACATGATGTCGTCAACATAGACAAAAATCTATGCTATAAGTATAACTCAAACTTCTGGTGAGATATTGATGAAACTAATGTGGGACCTTCGGAATCATTAGCTATCTTTCGAAAAAGAAATATCAAATCGCTTCATAGAATTTCATAATATATCAATCAATATTTGGAAAGTATTTAGATGTAGGTATGTGACACTTGTTATATAACATTTATGTATTTTAATACAAGTGTTACCTAAATATATAAATAGAAATCGCTTCATAGAATTTCATAATATATCAATCAATATTTGGAAAGTATTTAGATGTAGGTATGTGACACTTGTTATATAACATTTATGTATTTTAATACAAGTGTTACCTATTTTTGCAATAAAATCGATAGGTTTGTGTTGAGAAGAATTAAAGAAGTGCTGGGATTAAAGGCATATCTATTAGCTTATCACGGGTAGGTATGTTTCTTCCGTTTTGCAATATGGTAGGTTGTTGTGTCAGATCGCGTCCACTTAGTGGAGTTTGCAGGTTTGAGGTAAAATATAAAAATGTTCTAGATCTAGTTTTGAATTAACGAATATTGTAACCCAGCCGTGGTATAGTCTATTTTAGGATTAAGCTAAGTTTTAGCCAAAATGTCTAGTGATTATTTTTTAATAATTAAAATAATCGAAATATGGCGATTTGACCAGTTTGCGTCCACAAAATCCAGATCGCGTCCACCCATGGACCAGTTTGCGTCCACCAACATATAAAGGGGTTAAGGGTAGATTTTATTAAGAAAATTTACAGAAATGTTGGGTTTTAAGTCTTTCTTTAAAAATACATATGTTCATGCCTAGTTCCTTACTGGGTTGGCAGAGAATATCGAGTACCAAGTGTCACTAGCTTCTTTCACATTCATACCTTTTTTCTAACAAAGAAGCTGGTTGTGGAGACTGTGATGGCAAGAGTTGGCCCTGGGTTAAATTGCCAATGGAATATCAACTTAGGTCTCCCCGGGTAACTAAGTACGTCCTTCCAGTTTCGCAGCGTATATCTGTACTGGCATTCTTTAATCTGCCATTCTTACAACGTGTACCAAACAACGAAACATGCCCTTACTCTATATTGCAACAAAATACTTATTTTTAATCTCACTCTTTCTCTGATCTTATTGTTACGATTGCCGTCAATTAAATTATCCCTGCAAAAAGCACTACCCGGATAAACAGATTCATTTATTTGCACCAGCGTTACTACGTCTACTAAAACTCTTGAATACCTACGTTATGACTACATCTCTTTTATGTGCTATTTTGGTTTCATTTGCATTCAAATGTAGACACGCCTTTTTCTTTCCAATCCTCATTCATTAGTTCATGACTGTTTGCAGCTCAGATGATTTCTAGTCCAAAATACATCATCGATTGTTTATATAAGGCAGGTCACCACTAGGTCATATAATCATTTTTTTTCGCATCCACAATATCTTAATTTTAGAATACAGACATTTTAAAAACTTTAGAAGATTTTATTAGATCTGCAGGTAGACAATTTTCTCTTAGAGATTTCACATCGAGCACGTCCATTTTACAAAAATTTTTAGTTTCCTTCAATTTTTACCTATCGTGTTCCCTCTTTCGTTGTTGATATGTTCTTTATCTTTTTTATTTTCTAATGAAAACATCGTCATCCGGGATAGAGCATGAGCCCGGTTGGCAATAGGTTTGTCATGTATCGCATTGTGGAACCAAGTATCTTAAGATAATCGTACGTGCCCTAGTTGCACCTTTGTCAACTTTGGGGAGTACAAGCCTGAATATAAGTATATTATAGTATATTTGTCTTTATGTCGTTAAAATTTTATAGCTGCTTGTGTTTATGTGGAAGAAGGCAGAAACAGTTTAATGCACTTGTTTCCTTCCGGAGCGGTGGTGGGTACTAGTCCCGATGGGATTATACAATGCACTTTACCGACTACCACCTATCTATAACTGTCCGATATAATTGTATAAATTTAATTGTATAGATTTAATCTTAAGTAACAACTTAAGATTTAGTATTTAAATAAACAAGTGGACGCAAACTGGTATATGGTATAATCCGTCCATCGTTTGCGTCCAGGTAAATTTCGACATCTATATCTTTTTCTATTACCATAATTATGTGGACGCAAATTGGCTATTTTAACAAGCATAATAATAGTGGTAAAAACGAAATAAAACCCCATCCTCATAACATATTTCTTAATATTAAAATAAAGGATCAAGTTAGAAATAGTAAGATGAGTTCGCGTCCACCCTGGACGCAAACTGACTAATTCGTAAAATTGGTATACCAGTTCTCGTCCACCTCATTTTCACCTTAAAAAATGCAATAGTCAATCAAAATCATCAATATTTTTATTCTTTTAATCATTTACAAAGCCTAGGAACAAATACAATCTTTAATTAAAATTAAAACATTGAAAAATTACGTATGAAACGCGCGCCGGTTCACTATTTTTTTACTCAAATTATAGCTATTTACACAACTTTTTTGTATAGCTAAGATTCATTATTTTTTTAAACAGTAAAAATTATGTGAACAGTTCTTTTGTCTCGGTATATGTGTTACTAATATATTGTATTATAGGCAGAAACGACTTTTCATTTCCCTAGTTTGTTAGTACACTTATTTTTAAGAGTTTTTTAAACGGTGTCCGCGAAATGGACGCGAATTGGTGCGTGGACGCGAATGGGCACACATACCCTATTCCTATTTGGGGAAATCTGTAGAATTAACTACTCTTTAGAGTTTAGAAGAAGTGTATACGAGCAATATGTAGTGTCAATCAGTTATATTCTTGCAAGCCACTTTTTAAGTAACTTAAAGTATTACCATTATCTTGTTTATATATATCGGTTGTATGTGTATTTGTAAAAAATACACATATGTAATCAATACCATAAACAGTGTTTAAATAGTAAGTAAATAATTAAAAATAACTAATTTAATTAATAACTATTAAAATATTTGCACACCACAAGTCGGCAGAATATGTAGGAATGCCTAAATAATTTTGTGACATCTTTGTAACACTCATATTCCGCAAGTAAATATTTTTTTCTTTTTTCTTTCTTTTCTAGAGAGTCATGTATCGATAGATTTATTATCATAATATTAATACGTGAAGCAAAAACTTTGGACCCCTTTTTACGAAAATTGCGCTGACGGAGTAGTATGAAATTTGGCACACTTGTAGTTTATGTGTAGGAGAAGTGCAGACCGCTAATATTTTTTAATAACAATGCTTATAAAGTACATTAAATTAATAAATAAAACATTACCCACACTACCATGCAATTGACACACACAAACACATATTTTGATGATAACGATAAAAGATCACTGATTTCGCACAAACTATACTATAATCATAGTAATTGGTCTTGAGAAATGAAGATGGCGTTTTTATCAACAAGATATTAAAATGTAATATTGTCGAATTTCGACTAATTGGCTACCACTAGTATATTTTAATTTTGTTTCTTTACATAATGTCCCCACATGCTTTTCTTTTTCGTTTCTAATTTAAAGTATTTATTTCTAAAGGCGGAAAGAACAGAAAGGCAGAAAAGAAACAGGGAAATTTTCAAAGACGTTTTTCGACAACTTTGTGAGTCATGTTCCTTACTTCTGATTTAACGGCAAAAAATAACTGAATGCTAGACGTACTTGAATAGATGTCGTTACTCATAAACTCGTAAGCTTAGCTAATTAAGGAAATGTGTAATAATGTAAATGTAAAAATAATATATTATGATTATTATTTGTTATTAGCATATACCTATTGAGTGGCTAATACACCTAACTGCCAACCGACCGATCGCGAGGCTCGGTTTCGATACCCGACGACGCGACGGGGACAGGCATTTGAGTGATTTCAAAGATTTATTGAGATTTAGATGTCTGCATTTCCGGGTCTGGGTGTTTATTAATTTTAAGTGGTTTAGCGGTTCAGGTGTTGGACTTGACTGCATGAGGTCCCGGGTTCGAATCACAGGTCGGACAACAAAAAGAAAATTTGGGTTTTTCAATTTTCTAATAAAAAAGATGTTGCTGGGGATTGGATATTTGCCCGGCTAGCGATAGGCATGCCACCTTTCAGATTGTAGGTCTTAGTGTCGTCGGCTAGTCGTGGGTGCCCTGGTTCTGCCTCTGCCTACCTCTTTCTGGATATGGGCGTGAAGATAATTTTTTTTCTATTCATTAGAATCGTTGACTAACACCCATAACACAAGCATATAATTTGCTTACTTTGGGGTTAGATTCAATTTGTGTGACTTGTCCAGGGATATTTATTCTTATTTTATTTGTAACTTTTTCCTTTTCAAGGGTCATCTGGTAATTGATTAGAGTTTTGGCGCCATCGAGAGAAAAGATGATCGAAGTTTTTTCATAACTATTGAATTTCGTGTTAATATTGAGTGAAATTAGTCAATTTTGGTGGCATTTAGTACAATTTTGTGCAGTGAAAGTGCACAAATGAAATAATCATTAAGAAATTAGCGTATCGTGTATTTCCTCGTTGCCGCCAAATCTCCTTACATGAGCTTGTGTAATGAGGCCGCCGCTTTACTCAAGAGCCGGACATGAGTTACTGACTTCCTCACAACTTATGACTGATGACTAATTATAATTGATATAAAATTTGATGCAAATTTCTACTTGACGAATGGCAAAATACTAACGTGAAGGCCAAAACTTAAAGAAAGAAGGGTCATGTGGTAGACATCTCTCTTAGTGGATCTCGCCCATCACACTGTTATTTCTATATATAAATATTTTGTTGTAATGACTTGTATACAATAACAAACTATTATTATTAAGTTTGTTAGGTACTCGCCAGTCATTATTCTATACCAGAGATTAGTAAATATATACCTAACAAAAGGCCTATTAGGCTTCGAGCAAAAGTGAATTTACCGGCTACCTTATCCTCCGAATTGGCGATATAAGGACAGGAATAAATAAGGCGAAGGTTTTTTTTATGATATTGGAAAGCAAACAAGGATTTCCTGTTGGTAAGAAATTCCCGCCGTCTAGAGATACCAAAGATGGTAATGGTGCGTTGCCAACCTGAGGCCGGAATGTTAGGCATTGAGCAAAAGCAAGTTTACCGGCTACCTTACCCCCAAAACAGGAACACGTCATGACGTTATGGCGGTAGGAGTAAGTAAGGCGGTGGTACTAATCCGGTTGAGCCGCTGCGAAACTCTACAACCTAGATGGTACAAATAATCATCATGTATGTATTTTAATACAAGTGTTACCAATTTGGAGAGTATGTATCGATTATGTACGTAACAAAACCTAATATTATTTACAAACTGTCAGCACATAAATTTATGAATAGGATTATTCATATTTACGTTTCTTAAATGTCTTAGACATGACTTTGTTTTAACGTTCCAAAGAATATTTTAATGAGATTTGATGGGAACGATGGTTGCTTAGGGATTAGGGACAAGCTGAAATTATAATGTTATTATGTGTAGTATCTAAAATTTTCCCGTCTTGTTTCTGAGATTCATCTTTATATAAAAATTAAAGTTTGTCTGTATGTGGACGCATAACTTCCTAAGGACTTGATCAATTTGACTAATTTGGTCAACGAATACCGTCGGTACAGCTAGTTTAACAAATGTTTTATGATAATGGAAGGCAAACAAGTAGACCGATTTCCTAGTGGTAAGAAATTCACGCCGCATAAAGACACTAAAGTAGTAATGGCAAGCATTTGATGGTATGGGGCAGGAATAGGTAAGGCGGGCGGGTCCGGGCAAATCGCTGCGAAACTCTACCATTTTTTGGATGTCACAGTGTTAGTGATGGTAAGCCTATGCTCGCCTTTTACGAGCTGCCTGGCAGGAAGGCAGATGGTCTATTCTGCAAATAACTTTCTCAGTAAACAAATAACAAAAAAAGTAATATGATAATAAATGGTAGTCGTCCTGAACCGAGTTTTCAGATAGTTCAAAATATTTTCCAGTAAACCGAGTTACAAGCCGTCACAGCTGACAGGCCTGCCATAAATCATTCTTCCAAACATCTGTTTTATTTTAACCTTTTCCACTAAATATATATTTTACAACTACCTTTTTGTAAGTTAGTCTTTTTTTTATAACCCGCATCAAAAATGGCAATTCGTTTAGAAATGTCTACGCAAATACTTAACAACCATGTACCGTCAATGGCGCGTACGCAGTAACCAATAGCAAACGGACAGAATTTGTTCATATTTTTAACTGAAGAAACACTTTTCTACGTATCACTTATTATTTATAATTTGATATTTTCCATCGTCAGCGCTTGGTAAGACTTCCAAATATTCATATTTTTAAATGAAGAAGCACTTGTACTGCTTTACGTATCACTTATAATTTATTATTTTATAAAAAGCCTACCGGTTTCGCTTATGACAGCATCATCAGGGCTAGAATTTGCGTATTATTGTTGCATCACAGACATTTTACTCCAATACATATTTGTAATAGGTACCTTATTGAGGTGTGTATCTTCCTTATCTGTGATATATATGTAAAACAAGTAAGAAAGAAAATTATTTATTTGCGTAATATGTGTATAAATGAGATGTTACAAAAATATTTAAGTATATCAACATATTCCACCATATTTTGGTTTTGCAAATATTTTAATATTAATAAAAAATAATAATTACTTACACTTTAACTTTTAAGCCAACTATTTATATTTATAACTAGTTCAATTATTTGAAGATTGAAAAAAAAATGAAATTTATTTATTTGCTGAAAATGTGTGTTAAAAGCTGTTACAAAAGATATTTGTTAATGCCAACATATTCTACCACGTCGTGGTGTGCAAATATCTTTAAAATTATACAAATTTATTATTAAGATTTATGACATAATATTATGTTTTAATATTTGAACAAAATTCTAAAAGATAATTAGGTTTAACCCTAACTGCCATAAGCTACCTTACCTACGGTATAAAATCTAAAAAAATCACATTGTGTATAATTTGTGTCGGTAACAAATAAAAATGTAGGCATATACAAATTTTTTTTATAATTTCTTGTCCATATTACAAAATAGAATAAAATTGTCAATGGGAATCACAAGAAAAAACACATTTCTGATGGTACGGAACCATTTTGTACAAATTTGATTTACACTTGACTGATCTGTGGTAGTAGTTTCATTAATACTTTAGAATGCTATATGGAGAGGTCGAACCCGTTCATCCGATCCATTAGCAGTGCAGGATGCTTTACGAAAATAAAACCCTCTATTAAGGCTAACGACCAACCTCCCTCTCCCCATACCCCACCTGTGTCAGCAGCTTGCCTGAAGCGCGACTCACGACTCACTCTACAAACACAATTAGCGCTATTTACAAAAGGGTTCGTTACATAAGTCGTTCACAATTTAACACACTTTTGAAAATAAAACCCGAGAAAAGGATTTGCAATATCCAATTTCCGGAACGAGCTTTTGTCAGCAAATGTCAGCTTAAATATTCATTATTTTTATACGGGCAACACCTGTCCCATTTATTTACAGAGTGGAAATACGTTTTTATAAAGATTGGAACAGACCTGGCCAACGATAACGAAGATTTTGCTCTCATTCAGCCCTAAAGCGGATCCAATGGGATCGACGTGGTTATAACCTCTCCCTTTCTCCCTTACAGGACTTTAACTAATTCAAATAGAATTAAAATTTGCCCTAAACGGAACTTAGTATGTGACCTGTGGCAAAGTCGCATCGGCGAGGCCCCTTTCCTTTTGGTCCCAAAAGCAACCCAAAAACTTTAACTTATGGCCGAGGCCGAGGCCGTGGGCGAAGGTCCATTTTGCCCGTGCCTAGCTACGCCTCTGTATCTGACCCCCAATCAAGAGAACCGTGTGCTTATTCGCTGAACTTTAACATAAAATGCGATTCATGTGTTTCTTATTGTCAGGTCAGTGCTACCTTACTTTATTGTAATTGAATGTTATCAAAGAAAACAGAAATCATCGGAGCAGAAATTATAACACCTTAATACAGTGAAATACCCAGACTCTGAACTCAAGTTGAATAACATTTAATTCTACAGTTTTCTAACTTTGTACTAGCAAAACTACAATCATTTTGTTATTACTGAAGGTACCTACTGTTTGGCCGTTATCCTACTAATATTGTAAATGTGTAAGTTTGTATGTTACTCCTTCACGCAAAAACTGCTGACCTGATTTTCATGAAAATTTGGCGCACACATAAAGGGTAACTTGGATTAACACATAGGATAATTTTTATACTGAAAAAATATTTACTATTAATGTAAATAATGAATTAATTAACGGGCTATTAACCATGCTGGCAACAGCTAGTAGTTAAATATAATTCCGAAGGCCTACCGCATGCTTTCAGAAATGTAGTATGATATTCCTCTGTACTTTCTTCTTTCGTTAATTAGTACAATTACATATTCTGTACTTACGTATGACGATTAATATCTCAACCAGAAACTTGACCTTATAGACATATACCCCCTTACTAAGTATTAAAACTTACGCGCCCGTTGATCTGGTGTGTAACTGCATTTTTTATTAGCAAAAGTGAAATTACACACCAAATCAATGGGGACGTAGGTTTAATTAGTAAGGAGGATAGGTTCCTTCCAAAATGAATATTAATGTTAAAATATTTAGCACTTTTTGTTTTTCCTATAGCACTTACTGCATACAGAAGTAATAACATAACTCATTTATTCGAATTAAAGTAAAAAGAGATTAGGAAACAAACTATAGTAATACTATTTAAATTATGCGTTTCGGTTTTACATTTTTTACTCTTTTCACACTTTATACTTTTATTTTTAAATTGTGTAATAAAAACTCTATATAGACATCTTTAAAATACATTCGGATTTCTGAAGCTTGAAGAATATAGCCGAAGTGCATAATAATTTAAATAGTACTACTGTACCTAATACTATTTGGTACATTATAAGCGAGGCAACCCCAGTCCTTCAATGTTTTTTTTAAGTGAGTTATAGCCATAGTTTTTTTCCATATGAGTCAAAAACGAATTAGAAAAAAAACATTACGTTATATTTCTCATAGACATCTTCTATTACGTGTATTGAATACGCTCTAAAACTTTGAACACCTACTTTGAAAGGACCCTTATATGAGACTTATTATTATTTGCAGATAGGCCGACCAAGAGCACGCAATGGTGAGTTTGAATACGGCGTAGCAGCAGGTCAGTCTGGTGCAGTCTGTGCCTCCACTTTCGTGGCAGCTGCGTTAAACCCGCACCAGATCCGCGCGTGACCGTTGCGACAACATCACCGAAGAATGGACGACCCACAGCGGATTGAACGCGACCGGATCGCTTGCGAGATTATCATTAACAACACTGCGATACCTAACGGTTCGTATATCAACTACTTTAACGAATCCTATCGGTGACCTCGTGAAGAGGTTGTGCACGAAAAAAACTTTGGCTCACGAACTACGAGTACGTTATCGATCCTTACTTTTCAGGCTATATTTCACCGGGACACCATTACGGCTCAACCAGTCGCCGCTACCAACAAAAGGTATACAGCTCAAGAGAGAGTTACTCAACTGGTGTCCGTTTGGTTGCGCAAGCAAATTGGCGGCGCGACCAGCCCGGACGGCAGCACAGAATGCTACTGGTCGCGCGTCCACGCTGGTGGCTCCACCACTGATTACTATAGCTCTGTATGGTGTATCACTCACTCAGCCGGCAGTCCGGCCGCCAGTGACGGTCATTTTTGGTTCTGTCACGGTGTAGTGTGGCCACTCTGGGTGTCTGTATGGTGTCTAGTTTGGTAGTTTACGGACACCACGGTAACGCGACTGGTTACGTCTGGTGTCCTGGTGAAATATAGCCCCTCCACTCAACCGTACATATTTCATATTCGTAAGTGATAAACACGGCGAGAAAACTGCAACCTGCAATTACAAGATAAATAAAGGAACATCTCTATACAAATATGAAGTAAGTAACATAAATTGTATTTAAGCCCAAAGTAAGCAAGTAGTCAACGATACTTATATGTACAAAGAAATAGATCGATTGACTCGAATATTATTTGAGGGTGGTGTCAAGAGTCTTCGAAAAATGTAATGAATGTGGAGGAAACCAGAGGAGTTTGCCAGGATCGTGAGATTTGGCGCTCGATTGTCTTCGCCCACGTAAGAGACTTGGCGTGAAGATGTCTAAATATTTAAATATATAGATATCGTGCCAAACAAATTTTAAAACACCCAAACCCAGAAATGCAGACATTTAAATGTTCATCATACAAATGTCTACCGCCGTCGGGCAATCAAAACCGCACCTAGCAATTAGTCAGTAAAATTAGGCGTATACGCTAACCTCTCGACCAACGAGGCGGTCAAAAGATAAAAAGGATAATGACATGTATGATTAATCGTGTGAAATATTATAAAATGCTCTGCTCTTGTGCTCTGTGTCCTTGTGTCTTGTGGTGTGTCACCTCTGTGGTCTAGACTGTATGAGGACTCGGGTTCGAATCCCGGGTCGGCCAACAAAAAGGAAATTGTATTTTTCCAATTTTCTAATATAAAATGTTGGTCGGGATTGAAAATGTGCCCGGTTGGCGATAGGCTTGCCACCTATCACATTATGGGACTTAGTATCTTCGGCTAGTCGTAGGTGCCCTAGTTGTGCCTCTGCCTACCTCTTCGGGGATATGGGCGTAAAGCTACTTTTCTTGTTTCTAGGCCCGTACTGCGAGGGCACATTCGACACGTGGCTCTGCTGGCCGCATACGCCAGCCAATAGCACCGCCTATGCCTCTTGTCCTGAGTTCGTACCTGGCTTCAGTCCTGAAAGTGAGTTTATTTAGTTTCCTTTCTAATTATCATTCCAGATATTTTTTCTTGTTGATATAATTTTTAGGAGGTTATTTGGATAAGCTTCAAGAAAGTTGTGTTGTGTTGTTCCGGGTCTCCAGTATAGAATAAACTATGTATAACAGTAAGAGGCGAGCATAGGATATAAAATCCATATGAAATATCGTATGTAATAATAATTCCATTAACTTTAAGCGAAACTTAATTAAGAGGTATTATTTATTCCCCGTGTTGGTCCGGGCTTCTTTGCAGAATAGACCATCTGCCTTCCTGTCAGGCAGCTCATAAAAGGCGACAATAGGCTTACCGTCATTAACACCGTGACATGACTAGGTGGTAGAGTTTCGCAGCGACTCACCGGGATTGTTACCACCGTCTTACCTATTTCTGCCGCCATAACGTCATGACGTGTTCCGGTTCGGAGGGTAAGGTAGCCGGTAAACTTACTTTTGCTCAAGGCCTAAGATCCTGGCCTCAGGTTGGCAACGCACCAATACCACCTCTAGGCGGCGGGAATTTCTTACCATCAGGAAATCCGTCTGCTTGTTTGCCTTCCAATATCATAAAAATAAGCATTTTTACTGTATCAAAACATATTTTTCCGGAGGATAGAGTAGCTGGAAGACATAATGCCTAACGCCCCAGAAACGTAACTTTGTCTACAAGCCATGGTTGGTTACTTGCCATCATCAAGAGATCCACGTATGTTAGTTTGCTGTTTTATCACATAAAAAACATATGCAGATAGTACATCTCCTGAAACTTTCATCGTCCCACTTTAAAATTTTTGGTTTTTGACTAAAACCTGATATTGAATACTATATTTGGACCTATAAGATGACGACGCATTTTGTACATTTCAGTGTTGGCGCACAAAATATGCACGCAGAATGGGACGTGGTACCAGCACCCAGAGACGGGGAGGCCGTGGTCGAACTACACGACGTGCGTGAAACCGGAGGATGTGCGTTAGTAGTGTGTCAGTTGATGTTCGTCACTTGTGCGACACAATCTCACCGTCCCTCTTTGTGCAGGACGTCAGTGATATCATTGCGGTCTACGAGGCCGGCTACACCATCTCGCTCATCGCGCTGCTACTCTCCCTCGGAATACTTTCCTATTTCAAGTGAGTTGACACACACTTACACAGTACATTTCACTTCTTTACATCTCAAGATATTTAGGACGAGCAGGGCAGAGGCGACTATTGTCAATAGACACAGAGATGTTGCTGGTGTAGAAGTCTTTCTGTTACCCTACTTTTTCATTCTACTTCAATCACAGAAAAATAGAATGGCTGCAAGATTGTGTAAAGTAAGGACTAGTCAATCCAGACGAGGTACTAGACACAATCTACCACCTGGTTTTAACTGACTGTACTAGTGGAATATTTTAGCAACACCACTAATGAGCGAGTCGTTAAACCCTGAAGCCGGACTGATAAGTCTATCTCAATATTAACTTTTTCATCATTAATTAACGTATGTATATCTTATGTCGGCAGGAGTCTACGATGTGCACGCATCACGGTGCACATGAACCTGTTCGCATCGTTCGCCCTCAACAACGCGCTTTGGTTAACGTGGTACGGGGCAGTGGTGGGGTCTCCTGAAACGGTACGCACCTCGCCTGTCTGGTGTCGAGTGCTACGTACCGCGCTCGAATACGTACTACTCACAAATTACACCTGGATGCTGTGCGAGGGCCTCTACTTGCACACTGTCCTCGTTAGCGCTTTCGTATCCGAACGTCGGCTGCTCCGAGCGCTACTTGTCGCCGGTTGGCTCGTCCCCGTACCCTTCATCGCGGTCGCCACTGTGCGCCGTGCGACTGACGACGAGGGCTTCTGCTGGGCCGACGACGCGACTCCACGTTTAGAGAGCGCGATCCTCGTGTGCGCGGCCGTATCATTGAACTTAGCATTCCTGTGTAACATCGTGCGCGTGCTGTGTACCAAACTGCGAGCGCGCGGGGCGGGCGGGCGGCCGTCGGCGACGGCGCTGCACGCGCTGCGGGCCACGTGCCTGCTGGCGCCGCTGCTGGGGCTGCAGTACCTGCTGACACCGTTCCGGCCGCCGCGCGCGGCGCGCTGGTGGCTGGCGTACGAGCTGACGACGGCGGCCACCACGTCGCTGCAAGGCCTATGC
>NJDD01003842.1:14838-29259 GCA_002245505.1 Calephelis nemesis | reverse complement strand
TACTGTAAAATCACTGTATTTTACTATCTGATATTCTGATGTACTGTATTTTTATACCATAGCCAAACTACTGTGTTATCATACCCAAAACACTGTATATATACAAATCTGACCTGGCAACACTGATACACAATGACATTGTGTGCATACTAGACATATGATAAGTCGTTACTTTTCAATCGCCGTGACTGTCATTCCAGTGACAAGAAAGTAACGTTAAAAAATAATCGTAACTTTGTCACGTCGGTCACTCTCAGCACAATACATGTTACCTAGGTTATAAATTCCTTTATTTTTTTGTTATCGACAAAGTTATCGCCTCGAATATGATTAAGTTAACGATTCAGGAGTTACACTCGTCTTCCAAGTAACGCAATCCCATTTAGCCGGATTTTTAAGACTTTTAAAAAGGAGGATAGTTTCATTTTCTCAATTCGTCTTATTCTTTTTTTTTGTTTTATACAAGAGTATTTGTATTTAAATCGATGTTGATAGTAATAATTTAAAGAACATAATATCTAGATGGCGACGTCAAACGTGACGCCTCGCCATCACTGCGATCAAACGAAGTTCCGGAACTGCAACGGCATAAGTATCTACGTTACTTTGCAACGTAGTTCCTTGTTGACAGATAACAGTGGTCACGTTGATCAGCGGATCACAGTGACTTATTCACTGTGAAGTTATTGAAGTTATTTAATGCCCACCTCTAGTGCATACACACTCGGTAATGCTCGGAGGAGTAATTTCGAACGGAATTTCGAATATAGCAAATCCTTACAAATGTCTATGGACGTAAAGATAGTCAAACTTATCTTTTGTAACGTGTAGTTCTCTTACTAGTCTTTGTCTTTTATTAAAATATATGATCACACAGTCATAAGTAGGTGGTAGTCGGAAGAATGCTTTGCGTCATCCCTTCACCACTCTGGTGCGAGACAAGCGTTTTCAAGTGTTTCTGACTTCTCCTACTCAATAGAAGCAGCTGTATCATCACATAAAGGCAAGCAAGTAAAAATCTTCACGCCCGTATCCTAGAAAAAAATTACCTGAAACTAGGGTACCCAGGATTAGCCTAAAATACTTTAGTCCCACAATGTGATAGGTGGCAAAACCATTGCCAACCGCGCACGTCTTCTATACCTATACTATACTAGGTTAGTTTAGCTCTCCCCTCCGGATGACCACGAAATTGAACGTCATTCGAAATTTCAACGCCAAATTTAGGTACCAATGCAGTCTGTGACAGTTAGGAAAACGCTCTCAAATCGAGGAGATATGACAAAGGGCGTTCTTTTGTGGGTTTGTCTTTCTAGGGTTAAATTACACCAGATTTTGCTGGCCCCAATATGAAATTTCGAACTAAAGATTGTCAACTTTAGACACAAGTTGGGTCCGGCTCTCGATGACATCTTCCCTAGAATTATTAGTCTGGTCGAAATATAAGGTTTCTTCATTAGTGTCATCTGCATATCAATGAGTGTTAATAATTTGCAACATGTCATTGATATACAGAAAATACGGTGTAGGAGAAAGGACACAGACTTGGAGAACACTATTATTGACAGGCTTGGTCTTCGAGCAGGTACCGTCGTCATCGACTTTAATGCTACGCTCCGCCAAAAATTCAACTGCTTGTGTCCGTCAGTGTGCTAAGTAAACTAAAAGTTCACTAGCTGAGCGACCACAACGAAAACCGTTCGATCAGCTGGTGCTCATCTAGGTACGTTAAGAGCTCGCAGTTTGTGTGGATTACATAACTTTAGGGAACAAGGAAGTTTTGACAATGGGCATGTAATTGGACGGATCTGAACAGTTACCTTCTTTGGGAATCGGGTAGTAGTAAGTAGTTATTTTTATAGTCATTCGAATATGGTCGGATAACCAGCGTTTGAGTTGCTGTTTTCGTTTTTGTTTAAACTTACTTAATGCGAAATATTTCAAACTGGATATTTATCTTACATATTATTTGACTAAACGCACTAATTTTTGGTTAACACCTAAACATCTTAGGTTGAGCCAGTAATTTGTGCAGTAACGTCAAATTTAGGACGCCGTTTTTTGACTTTAACTCATATTATTCAAAAAACGTATGTATGATGCTTTTGAATTTTTCGAATATAGTTTTCGGTGACCTTATATATTTTCTTATTTAAGCGCTATGATTTTTTTTATTTTTGGAAAAACCGCGATTACTTGAAAACTATAAATATTTTTTTTAATCTAATATTGTCACAAATACGCACAAATTAAACCTATATGTGCGTGTTTATTCTACAGGCGCACATACAATAGTCTTTGAGATACTTTGATCGCGATTCTGCAAAACGTTAACGCGGTAGGAAACGCAATATCTCGAAAACCTGATTAGACGCAAAATTTATATTTTAGCGCACAAATTTTCACACATATAAGCTTTCTACTCATACGCAATTTTTAACTCTCCTACAATTGGTTTAGATTTTTCTTGCTGGAGAAACGTTACCCCAGCAAGAAGTGTTTTTCCGTTTATTTCCAAAACGACAAAATGCACATTTTTTTTATTTTTCATTTACAGCAGATCGAGCACTAATTACTCGTATGTGTCCCACTCATATCACTCTCGGTGCTGCTTTCTTGCTGGGGTAACGCAGACAACCACAGCGCAAGAAGTATGAGATCCCAGTCTGAGACTAGCAATGAAAGGTGCATTGTAACATTTTTGCATAACTATTTCGTGTCACTAAGAAATTATGCTTCTTGTTTTTCTTCCACGTCTTGAAAATCTTCCAAAAAGAGAATAAGACTTTGTAAATCTTAAATACAACCTGTTTAACTATAATAATGGGAGTTATCAACAAAATTGTATCCTTAATTAATCCTAGAAATAAACATATCGATAAAATTTGATTAAAGCAGAAGCAAGAATTTTCGTATTTGTTTAAACCGCCTTCATAGTTCATAGTTTCCTTTTTTTGTAACATAAAGGTAAATAGTAAGTATTTTGACGAGCGCATTTTGGAAAAGTTAGGCAGAGGTACCAGGACACCGACGATTAGCCGAAATCACTATGTACTTATTCCTATAATATGACTGGTAGCCAATCTATGGACAACCGGGAACTTATTAAATCTTGGGCAGCGTTGTGTTTAAGAGAAAATTTTATTGGAAAACCACATTCTGAGTTATAGCACGAGAAAATTTGCACAACCGATGGAACAGTATTTTTAAAATATATATTTACAAAACATTACACGAATTATTAAAAGAACAAAATACCTGTTTAGAAATAGAATGAATAACGGTAAATGTTAAAAAGAGGAAAAGAAATAGTTCGCTAATTATAAGGCCCGTAACAAAAAAGAAACAATGAGGCTGAAGGACATCTGGGGCCCTACCATGAACGCTTTTAACAGTATTATTTCCATCTTGCTAAAATATGTCCGTCTTTATAAGCAACTTTATGATATACGTCATAAGGTTGTCTTTCTCCGATGACAATTAGTATTATTGAAATAATACTGCTTTAAGAGCTTATGGTAACCCCCCTGAAGGAGTATTTGAGCAGTCTTGCGAATACGTCTGGTCATAAGTATTGCCACATGCTAGTTAAAAGTTAATAAAATAAATTAAAAGAGAGAAAACCTAAGACGGTGTAAATAAAATGCTACTATAGTAAGTTTATGATGACGTTGCAATTTAAATAAAAGGCGAGAAAAAATAAAAACTTATCGATATTCGTGATACATTTCAATGTCAATACATTTCAATATCCAACAATCGATACATCATCTAGTAAAATATATGTCGGCGCAACCACATTAGTTCCTCTGAAAAACTAGAAAAATTAAGTTAAATAACTTGATGATGTCCAGAAAATAAGTTTATAAACCATCAGTTGATTACTTTGAGTCGATTGCGATGTGAAATTAAGGTTACCATTGTTATTTCGATACTTAGCCTAACGGCTGCACTGTAAGCGATAAGGCATTCACGATTCACAAGCCAATGGCAGCACATCGTTATTGTGAAGTTTTTTTGAGAACACCCAAAATGAGTCATCATCATGGAAACTACAACAGTGGCGTCAGCAATGATGACGTCACACCTTTTTAAAAAACACTACGGACGTCCCTAATCCGTCATATAAGTAATAAATAGCGATATTTCTAAATAATAATATCGATATTTCGATATTTTATCAACAGTCCTATTAAGTATATTTTTCCTGTAATCAACTACGTGTATTACTATAATATAATATGAGCTGTAATCTTTGCTAGCAACTTTTGAGATAGATCTGAATGTTGGCGCCATCGTGAATGAAGATGGTCGTAATCTTTTCACAATTATTGAATTTAGCGTAAATTATGAGTAAAATTAGTTAATTTAGGTGGGAATTAGTTAAGTTTTGTTCAGTAAATGTGCACAAATGAAATAATCATAAAGAAATTAGTGTATCGTGAATTTCCTCGCTGTCGCCAAATCTCCCAAAGTGAGCTTGTGTAAAATGGCCACCGCTTTACTCAAGACCCTGACGTGACTTTGTAAATAGTGACTAATGAGTGTATAAGAATAACGTGTGACTAATGACGAAATAATTTATACGGAAGACGTGGCAGCGTGGCCTAAAGGTCTTAGCCGGGCTCAGAAAGGGGCAAATTAACTTAAAAAAAATAAAGAGTTTTGGCGCCATTGTGAATGAAGATGGTCGTATTTTTTTATAATTATTGAATTTTGTGTTTATACTGAACTAAATTAGTTAATTTAGGTGGGAATTACTTTAGTTTATTTCAGTGAACGTGCACAAATGAAATAATCATGAAGAAATGAGTGTATCTTGAATTTCCTCGCTGCCGCCAAATCTTCCAAAGTGTGCTTGTGTAAAGTTACCACCGCTTTACTCAAGATCCTGACATGACTTTGTAAATAGTGACTAATGACAGTGTAAGAATAATTAACGGAAGACGTGTGACTAATGACGAAATAATTAATACGGAAGACGTGGCAGCATGGCCTAAAGGTCTTAGCCGGCCCCAGGAAGGAGCAAAATAACTTAAAAAAAAACGTAGTATTACTATACAATCCACAGATTAGATATTAGTAGTATTTATATTCTCTTTGTAGTATAATCTGAGGATCTGTCAAACTGAAAGAAGGAGAAGAATAATAATAAGTTTATTTATTTATTATTTTTGGAAGTTCCGAATTCAGATCTTGCTTGAAGTACTTATTAACTTTATTATTTAAAAAAACTTACCTTTTTTATTGTTCCATAATTTACAAAGTTTTGTGAAATGATAAAGCTCGAAAAATGTACTTAATATCGTTATACAGAAGCTTATGTTCGTAACGAAGTAACACCGAATTCTGGGAAAATGGGAGAACCCGGTGTAATTAGAAAACTAGACGAAGAAGTCGTCAACCGTATTGCTGCTGGTGAAATTGTCCAGAGACCTGCTAATGCTTTAAAAGAATTAATTGAAAACAGGTAAACATTTTATAAATTACTTGATACATCTTGAAAAATTGTACCGCCTTCTCTATGATTTGACTGTCGTAAGTACCTCTCGCTGAATGTAAAACGTAGGTTTAGTTGTTTTCACTGTTGTAACCACAACATAAGTAAATTATTTTAAAACTGTGTAGTAACACTTGACAGCATTTAGCCTACAAACCCACAAGAGTAACAAGCAAAGGTATGTCTAAGGATTTTAACAGCTAATTTTGTAATTATGTATCCCATAAAATGAATAGATTAAGCAAATTCGGACCACTGATGACATATGAGGAGCATCGGAACAAAAACCGATAAATCACATTTTACTTTTATTTATTTTTTTGATGCCAATTGATTCTACTCGTCCATATCTTGTTCTATAATTAATTAAATCTGGTAAAAAAGTGATAAATCCCCTCCAAATATGTCTGCGTAATAGCTGGATCTGAACATAAGCCGACAATTTCAATAATCGTGCAAAACAGTGATGGCGATCGGAACTGAAACTGATAAATCCCTAACATTTTGCATTGCTGACTCCTTTGATTTAGTCAAAAAACAATACATCCGGGATATTTAAAAGATCATAAACAATTTTAAAAAATATGAGTGTACAGTGTTTTATACAAAGACCGATAAATCCAGTTGATCTAGTCAATAACCAATATTATCCATTTTTCTTTTTTTAATAGTTTGACAGGTACTATACTTACAAATACTAAATTTTGGCTTTCAAACAGTGATGCTAACACCAATAAATTGATTAATTTCATTTAACTCTAAATTGAAAAGCCATGACTTGACCATTATTTTTACATTTTTCTACAAAAAACATAAATGTGATGTATCGGTTTTTGTTCTGACGCTCCTCATATATTATATCCCTTCGTGTAGACTTCAAAAAATTTACTGCAAAATGAGTCTCAATACGATTTTTAAGAGTATTGAAATAAAAAAAATAGAAAATTCAAGCCTTGTTACCCATGACATAACAATTTTCTTTTCAGGGCAGTGGCCCTTTTGTACTGAAAATAAATAAAAAGCCCCACAAGTGAGTCAATTTCTGTATCTGTAAAGAACCATTGACAGAATGAAATTTGCTTGATTTGGGAGTTTATTATGTTGAGTATTCTAATTTGTTTATCAACTACTTTATCAATTTGACTATTTTTTTGTACAGTTGTTACTTGATTACTCTGCCAATAACTAACTGACTTTGATGGTTTTTTATGGATAGGTAAGTCATTATTCCTATATAGTCCAAAATTTCTATTTTTGATTTGTTAAAATAAACATACTTTAACTCATGACACATATGTTTATTGTAAGCAGGAAATAATGATTGAATTTAAAGTAATAGTTAATTCTTAATTTCAGCTTAGATGCACAATCTACAAACATCATAGTAACAGTAAAGGCAGGAGGATTAAAATACTTACAGGTACGGTTTCACAAATCTTTATAGTTTTATATTTATCTCGAAATCCTTTCTTTGATGTCAGTTCCTGTTAATATACAAACAGTTCTCCTGATTATAAAAGATTTTTTCTATATATTCTATATTTGGATATTTTGGATTCCACTTAAAAGAAATAAACAAAATGAACTTTTCCCTCCACAAATTACAAAAATTGATCTTAACTTAAAGTAAACAAATTATATGCTTGTGTTACGGGTGTTAAGTCAATGATACCTGCTATGACATAAAAATACTTACATATTTGAAGATACTGGAGTAAATTTAATAAATACCCAGAGCCAAAAATGCAGACATTAGAGTGTTAATCACATAAACTGCCCCCGTTGGGGAATAGAATCTGAGCCCCACAGTCGGTCAGTTGATTAAAACGTGTCTGTTAGCCACAACCACTAATTTATTAACACCTGTAAAGTAATTCCCAGAGTTTTGACATCCAATGTTAGTTGTGTTTATACTTTGTCATAGTTGTTATTCGCCATATATTCATTCTCAAGGACTAACTTCCGGTGTGTCCTGATTTGAATTATAAGAATATTTTTCAGATTCAGGATAATGGTACTGGTATAAGAAGTGATAACTTAGATATAGTTTGTGAAAGGTTCACCACATCCAAGCTACGAGAATATGAAGATCTGCAGGCCATCAATACTTATGGATTTCGAGGAGAGGCACTAGCGAGTATCAGTCACATTGCCCACCTAACAATACTTACTAAAACTGCCAACGAGAAGTGTGCTTTTAAGTAAGTTTAAGGCTATATGTATTGCTATGATTACATACATATATACATACATATCTTTACCCAACACAAGGAGTGCCAAACTTCACGATCCTGACAAACTTGACTAGCTTCCTTCACATTCATTACCTTTTACATACAAACATGTTGGTGGCGAAACCTCTTGACACCACCTAGGGAAAATATCCGAGAGATCTGATCGTGGAATGTCAACCTTGGTCTCCCTGTGTACCTACATCCATCTACATTCATACTGTATATCTGCTTTCTCAATCTTTCTTATTACTATTATTATTATTTTGTAGTTTTATATCACTTATGTTTTATACGACATTCTACAAATTCGGCTCACATGGAGTTCTGATCTCAACTCTGGTCAGGGGCTCCCCAGAACCAGCTCCTTTTTTTGACCGCATTCAATGTAGAGTGTCTTGACTTGTCAATGACTGGGCAGTTACCAATCGACTTGATTCTTTGGCGTTGCGTAAAAATGTTGTATCACTCTGTGTTTTTTACCGCATCTATCATGGAGAATGCTCTGAGGAGTGATTTGGTTTGATTCCCGTCGCTTAGTTCCACCTTCGGACATCGCGTCGGAGCTTAAAGCATCACGCTTCACGCCCATTCCAAAGACATTTCTTACCCTGCACAACACCTTTGTGGAATCAGTTACCAAGGGCGGTATTTCCAAACGAATATGGACCTTCGTCGACAACGCATCTGTGATACGCGTACTCCTGGAGTTGCAGATGTCCGTGAGCGGCGGTGATCACTTTTCATCAGGTTGCTCGTTTGTCTCCTCTTACATAAAAGAATAACAAATTTTAATTTGCAATATTGCGTATTACTTTAGAAGTACTCTGAATGGCATTATTTAAGAGATGAAGATCATCATTTCTGTCTCACATTGTATTCTGAGATTCTAATAAATATTGTCGCCTCTGTGGGGCTTTCGGGTTTTATTCCTGGTTCGGGCATCAAAAAGAAAAAAGGTGATAGGCTTGCCAACTATCACACTTCGGCTAGTCGTGGGTGCCCTGGCTGTGGCTTTACCTCCCACTTCGAGGATATGGGCGTGAAGATACTACTTTTTAATAAATTTTGATGAATTTAACATGAAAAATTTCCTATGTAACGGCTTAGGTCGAAGTGTAGTTAGTTAAAACTTTTCAATAAATCAACTTAATTGGGAAATATTCAATAAAGTTATGTTTTTAAATAAATTATAGTGCCGCATCAATATGGCACCTATACGTAAAATTCATGGTGTACAGAAATGTCTTGCGAAGGCTCTGATAGCTGGAGATTCGTAAAACTTTTCGTAATTCGTATTTGGAAGTGGTACGAAGACATTCTAAGTATTAAGTATTATTATTCTATGATGTAAATTAATTACTTATATGTCAAATTACATATACAACGAATATAATTATGAAATAGATATAAAATGAGGTGAGTGAGTATATAAGCAAATTATATTATGCTTGTGTTATGGGTGTTAGTCAATGATTATAATACATAGAAATACTTAAATAGATACCAGAATAAATTTAATAAACACCCAGACCCGGAAATGCAGACATCTAAATGTTCACAACACAAATGCCTGCCCCCGTCGGGAATCGAACCGGAGCCTCGCGGTTGGTCCATGTAGTTAGGCGTGTACGCTAGCCACTCGACCAACGAAGCCGTGGTTTAAGCAATTATAAACTCTTTTATGTAGTACTTTTTAATTTGTCATAACTCTGCAGCTTCTCTCTGTTACAGCCCTTTAGTTACAATTATAGCCAACTTTTTCTTTAGTTGCAGACCCCTGATGATTTGTTAACATGTAGTTGTGACAGGTTTGTGTGCGAATACATAACATTAATTGCGAAACCAGATGTTGTAAAAAGTAGAAATTCTTGTCTTACGTTCTTGCTAAGGCTCGAAAAATCGTCGAACCCATAGCCCGCTGTTGTAGATAAAGTAACTTAGGTTGCTCTGTTATTCCACTAAATACCACTTGCATGTTTCTGGATTAAATTGAATAGTTGGTTAAACTGTCAAATAAAAAGTGCTTTAATCCTAGTTAGAAGCTAACAGAGTTGAATATTTAACTTACGAATTTTTAAGTGGTCTTTATGTAGTCGGTAGTTACTAGGTCATAGAGTATAGTAAACATAAAAAAGTAAGACTGGAATAAGTACATAAATAAAGTTCATTGTAATGAATTGTTTTTAAAAAAAGTGTACACAAAATGAAATTCCTGTGCTGTCAACAGGAAGTATACAGTATACATTCTAAATATTTTAGGGCTTCTTATGAAAATGGAAAACTCAAAGGTCCAATAAAAGCGTGTGCTGGGAACACTGGGACACAAATAACTGTTGAAGATCTCTTTTATAATGTGATAGCAAGGAAGCGGGCTTTGCGCAGTCCCAGTGAAGAATATACACACATAATGGATGTTGTTGGCGGTTACGCAATACACAATAGCCATGTTGGATTCACGCTTAAGAAGTTTGGTGAAAATATTGACATCAAAACGCCTATTAATTCTTCTGTCGTGGAAAATGTTAGAATTGTAAGTTTATATTACATTGGTGTCGATCAAGAGATATATCGACTTAACGTCCTTATAATAATTGGCTTTTCCAATTTTCTAAATAAAAAAAAATATTGCTCGGGATTGGATATGTGCCCGGTTGACGATAAGCTTGGCACCTATTACATTGTGGGGCTTAGTGTCTTCGGCTAGTCGAGGGTGCTCTGGTTGTGCCTCTGCCTACTTCTTCGGGGATATGGGCGTAAAGATACTTTCTAATAATTTGTATCTTACACTCCTTCCCGCCGCCGAAAGTAATAGCGACTAATTGTATAGCACATTTAGTTCTGTCAAATTAGTGTGCATGTCATACCTGATAACTTAGCATAGGATGTTTAAAACTGTGCAAAATGTTTCCATCAAAAGTCCGGTTAGTATTTAATATAATATGTTACTTCGCACGGGTGGACAAATTTCTTATTTTTCCTATAAATAACGTAGCTAATGTTCGTCAGCTGTTATGGTGGTTTCTTCTGGTAAAAGAATTTTTCAAATCAGTCCTGTAGTTTTGCAACTTATTCAATACAAAGAATCAAAATTTTCCTCTTTACTATTAATATACACAGTGTAACATAAATAGTAACGGCAGCGCCAGCTATCGGGTTCAATTGTGTTTTAAATTTAATTTCAATCGGTTCAGCCGTTTGAAAGTTATGTGAAATAATTTTTACTACCAGTTTCACGTGGGTATGAATTATTTTCCCGCGATAAAAAATAGCCTTTGATTATCAGGGTTAATGTTAGCTTCTAAAGATAAAAGAACTTTTAATATCGATCGAGTTAATAAATAAAGGCTATTTATGAATAAAGGCTACTATTAATATTATATTAATTTATATACTCGTGCGAAGTCGCGACGACTGCTAGCCTACTTATAAACGGAAGCAAGAGTTCAAGCACTTCTGGACACACACAAACACACAAGCATCCAATCAATTCGCGTTCGCATGTGATAAGATCAATCAGTAAATATAATTACAGATTCACGGCAACTCCATCGCTCGGGAGCTGTTGGAAATCAAAATTGAAGACAACTCACTGAAGATGAAGGCGCACGGTTTTATAACGAACGTGAACTATTCCCACAAGAAAGGCATGATGCTGCTGTTTATAAACCACAGATTGGTCGACTCGCTTTGTAAGTACCTATCTTTTCTTATATTTATAACTGAAGCAATTTGTTCTATGACGTCTATACCTTGTTAAAACTAAGTAATTACAGTGAAGGTCTAGCGGTCCAGGTGTTGGACTTGACTGCATGAGGTTCCGGGCTCGATTCCGGGGTCGGACAACAAAAAGAAAATTGGGTTTTTTCAATTTTCTAATAAAAAAAATGTTGCTCGGGATTGGATATGTGCCCGGTTGGAGGTAGGCTTGAAACCTGTCATATTGTGGGACTGAGTGTCTTCGGCTAGTCGTGGGTGCCCTGGTTGTACATCTGACTACCTCTTCGGGGATATTGCGTGAATATACTTTTTTTAATTACAGCGAAACCAACTGTGTTTTTTATGTGTATAAAGCAAAAGTCAAACTAATGAAATTTAATTAAAAGAATCAAAGCCAAGGAAGTTTTCAATTTGACTTGTATAAATTCGTATATTTTTTGCAGTTTTCCGCCCATGTGACGTTTCAAAAGTGAACTTTTCAAAAATGTAACTTGCATTAACGCTTTTTTTGAAAGAAAAAAAAACAAATTTAATTATTTCATTGTTTTTTTTTTTATTTTCAACTTCAAAGTAATCTCTGAGATATATGAGTGTTTAAATTTCAAATATTTAACTATCCTTTCCTTTTTCTCACTTGCTTTTTTCGCAATATTTGTGTTTTTTATAATGAGCTTATTCATAACAGTATTATGAACATACACAAACTTTTTTTTAATATTTGATCATGAATATCGTAACAAATGATAGTCAAAGACATATTTTTTATTTTCAGCCATTAGAAAAGCTGTGGACTCCGTGTATACGACGTATTTACCGAAAAATACACATTCATTCGTCTATTTGAGTATTGAATTAGGTATTATATTTATAATTGTTTACTATGACTTATAAGAATATGGTTTTGTTGTATTTCTTTAAAGAGGATCTATGTTATAAGCTCATTTTTTTCTAAAACTTTGGTTAATCGATTTTATTTTTATATTACTGATATGGTCGGAAATGGCTCTTGTGTTTTAATTGGTCGGAGGCGTCATGTTTACCTGACTTCCGATTTTAATGAATTTTAGCAGCATGCGAGTATAATTGTATCAGATTAGACCTTGGATAAGGATAAAGGCTACTATTTATCCTAATAGCATTAGCATTAGATACTTGTTCCAATGAAAGAGTTAATTAACTTTTTTTATGATAATGGAAGTCAAACAAGCAGGCGGATTTTCTGATGGTAAGAAATTCACACCGCCTAGAGACACCAAAGGCGCGATGACGCTAAATGCGAATTGCTGCGTTGCCAACCTAAGGATATTAGGTCTCGAGCATAAGTAAGTTTACCGGCTACCTTACTCTCCAAATAATTTTAGTAGGTTACTTGATCGCTTCAAACCCCAAATATTTATTTTTCTTATTAGCTATTGCTGCCTGCGGTTGTGTCTGTGTTTTCTATCTCGTAAGGAAACTTAAGCGATCGCTATGAAAAAACCTAGCTTAGTTCTTATAATAGTAAGAGTCGCTTGATTCAGTAGAGTAGTAGGGCCAAGTATGGCCCGCCGCGTTGTTGAAGTTAGTTCTTCCGCTAAGATATCGAAATAGAAACTAGGTACAAAAAGACTTATTCTATCGTTTTAAGTGTGACCAAATTTCAGAGCTAGTTTACATATGATAATCTATATAGGAATCTATCTATTGGATATCTATAGGAACTTGTTTTCGACTATTGGTCGAAATTCGACCATAACAATTTTTAATATATTGTTGATAAGAACGCCATATTCATTACACAGGACCAACTACTTTGTTTCCAAACTTTTTAGTGCGCCATCTCTGATCTTTTATCGTTATCATCAATATATTTGTTTGTGTGTGTCAAATGCGTGGTAGTGTGGGTAATGTTTTATTTCTTGATTTAATGTATTTTATAAGCATTATTATTGAAAAATGTTAGCATTCTGCACTTCTCCTACACATAAACTAAAAGTGTGCCAAATTTTATGCTCCTGCGTCCGCGCAATTTTCGTAAAATGGGTCCTAAGTTTATCACATCACATATTAATATATAGATATCGATCCGCACAAACCTAACCTGTTTCTCGTTGGCCCAAGTGACATACACATTCTTCCTCTCTGCCGACTCCACAAGAAAGTGTTAAAATTTTCAGATCCTAAAAACGTCGATGTTAACGTGCACCCTACCAAACATGAAGTTCAGTTTCTGTACGAAGAACAAATCATAGAGAAAATAAAAAACTGCATTGAGAGCAAGCTGCTCAGCTGCAGTTCGTCGCGGGTTATGTACACACAGGTCAGTGACATACAACACTATATGCGCAGTGGGTGTACCTGTACACAGAGGGCGAACACCATCTTTCTATAGCAATAGCAATACATAATTCCTTTTCCGTTTTTACAGATAACTCGATATTCAGTACTATTCAATACATTCTTAGTAGAAAAAATATCGTAAATATGTTTGTTTAACTACAATATATAGATCTTTTACGTGCTCTTTTCAAAAACATGTCAGTTACAACAACTTAAGTGGGAGGTATCGATATATTATATAAATAAATATTTTAATTAAATTGAAGTGTCTTTTTGTAATATTAAAATAACCGCTTTTTACTACATGCTAATGAATGTATATACTGTACGTATGCCAAACTATTTTTTTTACAGTTTTGGCTTGTCTGTCTGTTCCGGCTAATATCTGAAACGACCGATGATGAAGGACTTTTGGTAGGACTTGTACTGCCATTTAGCTTATGTAATAAGGAGTACTAATTATAAACAAAGGCTACTTTAAAAAAACTTTGTTGGAGGGGGTTTGAACCTTTGTGGCTTAGTTAATCGCCGCCATTTTGTGTCATTTTTAAGATGGCGGAATTTGTGTTATTTTTAAAATAACTCCCACAAATATCGAAAGGGGACATTAGTACAACTAAAAATATCATGGTCAACATATCCGAAAGTGTC
>NJDD01003838.1:51780-73413 GCA_002245505.1 Calephelis nemesis | reverse complement strand
CTACCACCGGATCGGAACGCGGCCGCACACTGAAAAGATCCGGCAAGAAACTCAGTGGACTTGTCTTTTTTTTCTTACTTTAAAATATATTTACAATAATTTATGTAATTATGCAATATATTTTATAAGAGATTGGCATGAGGAGCAATTAATCCCGAGCAGTCTTATCTGCTGAATATTCTTTTTTTTATGATATTGGAAGGCAAACAAGCAGACGGATTTCCTGATGGTAAGAAATTCACGCCGCCTAGAGACACCAAAGGTGGTAATGATGCGTTGCCAACCACAAGCCGGGATGTTAGGCCTCGAGCAAAAGTAAGTTTACCGGCTACCTTACCCTCCGATCCGGAACACGTCATGACGTTATGGCGGCAGGAATAGGTAAGGCGGTGGTACCAATCCGAGCGAGTCGCTGCTAAACTCTACCACCTAGTCAGAATTCACGGTGTCAGTGATGTTATAATAACCCTTTTGATTTAGTTTACATTTAACACAGTTCTTAAATTTATTGATTGGAAGTTCTTTCATATAATTTGAAAGTTTATTGTAGAACTGTATACATAGGCCCATGAAAGAATGGCTTACTCTGTGGAGACGAGACACATGCACAGTAAGATTATTTTTATTCCTTGTATTGACACAGTGTATATCACAATTTCTTTTAAATGAACTTGAATTTCTGTGAACATACATTAAATTTTCAAAGATATACTGGGAAGCTACAGTTAGAATTTTGATTTCTTTGAATTTTTCACTCAGGGAAACTCTTGGGCCTAGGTTATATATTGCCCTTCTCTTTAGTAAAATAAATGTAGTATTGACTTCAGCAGAACTCCCCCAGAGAAGAATTCCATACGACACGATGCTGTGAAAATAACTAAAATAAACCATCGTACCGGTTTCAACATCAGTCAATTGTCTAATTTTTTAACAGCATAAGCTGCTGAGCTTAACCTAATTGCAAGTTTATTAATTTGCGGGCCCCATTGCAATTTCTTATCAATTGTTATTCCTAAAAACGTAGTAGAATCTACAAGGTCCAACTTGTTCCCATTAAGTTGTACGTTGGTATCTAAGTGGCTCACATTTGGCATTGAAAATTTAATACAATTAGTTTTTTTTTCATTAAAAAAAGATTATTTACACTGAACCAGTGTACAACTTTTGAAATCGCATTGTTCGTTTCGTCATACTTACCCCGTTATCTTTTCACTTTAAATATAAGTGAAGTGTCATCCGCGAACAATACAATTTCGTGTTTGTCTCTTACGTAGAAAGGTAAGTCACTAATATATACAAGGAACAAAAATGGTCCCAGAATAGAGCCCTGGCGGACACCCATCGTAACAGCAGCACCAGTCGATTTTTTACCATTAATATCAACCTTCTAAATTCTCCCATTCAAATAAGAAATCAGAAGATCGAGTGCCTTATTTCTAATTCCATAATGGCGCAGTTTCCTGATCAAATTATCGTGGCTTACGCAATCGAATGCTTTGGACAAATCACAGAACACCCCGATTGCATCCTGAGAATCTTCCCAACACTCAACTTCCTTTATTCTGGTATCTATTTACTTTGCGGTAAGATTCAATTTGTGTAACTTGTCCAGGAATATTTATTTAAAAAAAGACTTGCTATAAGCTACGTTTATCAGTAAGGCAGTAGAGGTACTTATTTACTGCGTAATAAGAATTAGCGATTCTAAAACAAATAACGAATAATTTTTGCCATCTCTCATCTATTGCAAGTTAACCGTATGTACCGGGTACCCCCAAAGATTAATGCACCTACATTATTAATTAAATATCAATATCCATACGTGATGCCAAAACTTTGGACCCGTTTTTGCGAAAATTGCGCGGACGCAGGAGCATAAAATTTGGTACACCTATAGTTTATGTGTAGAAGAAGCGCAGAACGCTAATATTTTTCAATAATAATGCTTCTGAAGTACCTTAAATCAATAAATAACACTTTACCCACACTACCATGAATTTGACACACACAAACAAATATATTGATGATAACGAGAAAAGATCACAGTTGGTCTTGAGAAATGAAGATGGCGTTCTTATCAACAAGATATTAAAATTTGTTATGGTTGAATTTCGACCAACGGGCGACCACTAGTAATTTTAATTTGACTGAAATTATGCGATACGTCAAGTCAGGTGATGCCTTTAATTCCGGAGGTGTAGCTGCTTTCAAGTGATAATTTTCTACGTACTGTGAGGTGGTTCGGCAAATGCACAGCACTTAAGATATTATAGATAACGAGTTTCCTAGAACATTTCTTACATCATGATCCATTGACAATTAGCTGCGAAAAGTGCATATTATTAATATATATTTTTTTATTAGTAGAATAAGCTATAAGCTAACTACAATAAGCCATTAAATCGAGAATGTTTTAATACTACATCGACTTTTCATTCCATGACGTCCCTAAACAATCTTGTTGCAGGATAGTTTTACAAAACTGCTATATAGCAGTTTTGTGACGTATCATTCATTCATTTCGTACCATTACGTCGATTTTGACAGCTAGCAGTTATGTTTTTAAGTCACATTCGGCAATCTTAAAAAAAAACATTTTGTAATCGCCTTTGTGGTCTAGCAGATCAGTTGCTAGACTTGACTGCATGAGGTCCAGGACTCGAATCCCGGGTCGGGCAACAAAAAAAAATGTTGCTCGGAATAGGATATGTGCCCGGTTGGCGATAGGCTTGCCACCTATCACATTGTGGGACGTAATGTCTTTGGAAAGTCGTGAGTGCCCTGGTTGTGCCTCTGATACTTATTCTCTGCAAAAGAGCTACTCTGGTAAATACCGATTTATTAGATCTTAAAGTACTGTATTTTCAATGAGTATAATGTTCGTTTGCAGCGCACGTGCGCTAGATAGTTAAATAATTCACTTTAAATGTGGCTCTGCTGTGAAACACACTCTCCAGAAGACCCACCTGAAACTCGTACTCAGAAACTCTCTGTAGAGGTAAAATCTCTTCGTCCGTGTTTGTCTAGATGATGAGTCTAGATATCTGTGTCTAGATGATGTGAATATATTTATTGCGAAGAAATTTTAGTTAAATTTAATATGTCTACTAATGGTATAACGGAATAGTGTGTATGGAGCGCTCTGTATAAGCTATTTTAAAGAGATGTTTTGAGCCAAGGTTCAACAATTCTAGTTTTTCCCAAAGTGTGTGGAAGATAGAGTTGATAGTAGAGGAGACCGTGGGAAATTGATCTTCACCGATCTGATAACCAGATGAGACATATTTTTTATCAGGGCTCATGGCTATTTTTCATTAAATTAACTTTAATCGTTTTTTTCATCACTTTCATTCTTTTGATAACCAAATGAATTTTATTTCACTTTTAGTTTTTAACATACAGAATATGCATCAGTAGGCTTGACTACTCATTTTTGTGTATTGTACTAGCAAACAGATGTGAACTGGTAAGTCAATAAACTCCATCGTTCTTCTAACTTATCGAAAGTTACATCAAATTTTAGATTATTTTATTACAAAATCAGTCATATAAACTTGACTGCAAAAAATCATACTTAAAGCATACATAATTTAATTAAAAAGAGCCATGAGCACTTTCAGATAGGTAACTAATTATAGGCATATTTGTTTATAAATTATATTTGATAAAAAAAATATGTCTCATCTGGTTATCAGATTGGTGAAGGTCGATCTCCCACCGGTTCTTAGACTATGGGTATTTCAGAAAAAGTATGAGAGTAAGATAAATGCGGTCGAGTTGAGAGGGCTACGGAAAATCTGTGATGACCGAGTAACGCTCGCTGACCGCATTCGTAGCAGTGAAAGAGTAGGATTGAACGAAAGTGTCGATGTTGATATGAGAAAGGGCATATGGAAAGGTTCAAGCGGAAAGATTGACAGACAAGAGATTGACAAAGCAAATTAATGTGAATGTAGATGGATGTATCTACTCGGGCAAACCGTGGTTGACACTCTAATATAAAATTGTGCGTGTTTTAATCGCAGGGTTGTCAAAAGTAATCGTGGCATTTGGCAGTCGATACTGTCTGCCTACGCCGTAAGGAAATTAAATATTTATTTATTTATAAAAAAAAATGTTGGGATTATTAACCAGACTTTTGCTTAAATTTGGTCCCCCGTGTTGGTCCGGGTTTCTTTGCAGAACAGACCATCTGACTTCCTGGCAAGCACCTCGTAAAAGGAGAGCATAGACTTACCGTAACTAAAACCGTGACATCTGACTAGGTGGTAGAATTTCGCAGCGACTCACCCGGATTAGTACGATCGCTTTACCTATTCCTGTCGCCATAACGTCATGACGTGTTCCGGTTCGGCGGGTAAGATAGCTGATAAACTTACTTTAACTCGAGGCACATATCCCAGCCTCAGGTTGGCAACGCACCATTACCGCCTTTGGTGTCTCTAGGCGGTGGGCATTTCTTACCATTGTCTGCTTGTTTGCCTTTCAATATCATAAAAAAACGCTTTAGAACGTGGGAACATCCAACGGGGGGAGGCTAAAAACTTAAACTAGTATGGATCAGTAAATTTGAATAACGATTATTTGTAACTAGTGTGATTTGATAAGGGATTAACTTTTCATAAATTTCTATAAAATTTTGTAGAAATAAAGAACAATTTAAAACTTTCCTTAATCACCCTGCTATTGAACTCGCCCGAACTCTAACAGAACCAGTATATTTCAATACTCAATTAATTTATTACCCTCAAAAGCTTTTGTTCTTACTAAAATCCAATTTGATTTATTTTGCAATTCACTTAAAAGTTATTTAACAAATAAAAACTCTTGAGAGTTTCGTAAATAACAATTATTGTTATTTTTATCCGAGTTGAAACATCTTCTCAACTTTCGTTGCTTATTTACCTTCTCCAAAAAGTTTTTTATCAAGGCTTGAGGATATGACGAACCCGTATTTCTTTGATCGTGTAGGAATATGACAAGCCCATCAACTGATATAATTAAGAACTTGATATTTTTCACATTTTATGTTAGAAGATATCGAACAATTATCATTGAGTCAGTTCCAGACCAGAACCTCGACGTGAAGGACTACCGATCCGGGCAAATCTTTGCTAAGTTCTTCCACCTAGTCAGTGACGGTGTTAGTGACAAAGGAATTAACGTTCTCATCTTAAACGCTGCGTGGTAAGAAATCAGTTGGCCTATTTCCTGAGAAGCACGAAATCTATACAAGGTATTAATTTATCCCATATCTTATTGGATTCGAGTTAGATGCGTAATTATACATATACATCGATATTTCCTATTTGGTCCCATGTTAGGATCTACAAGGAATTTCACCTGCAGTGGACCAAATGACAGTTGTCATACGAGTTAAGCGATGAACGCCATATTCAAGCCTGAGCCGAGACCGGCGGATAAGGGCGGCAAAAAAATTATATTTATATTATAATTAAGACAAACAAGCAGACGTTCCCCTGTGATAGACTCGTCCTGTTTTAGACATAAAAAAATTTTGGATATCATCTCATTAAAATCTGAATATGACAATTAGATAGAGAGAATCTATATGACGTATAAAAATCAATGCCACTTTTCGTTGTAATTTTATAATTCAAGAACGGGTTCACCTGTCCAAACGAAATGTTTAGGCTTTTTTCAGACTATTTAGTAGATGGTTTATGTGAAGTTTGCATAAAATCGGTCAAGAGGTTAAACAAGCAGACGGATTTCCTGATGGTAAGAAATTCCCGCCGCCTAGAGACACCAAAGGTGGTAATGGTGCGTTGCCAACCAGAGGCCGGGATGTTAGGCCTCCAGCAAAAGTAAGTTTACCGGCTACCTTACCCTCCGAACCGGAACACGTCATGACGTTATGGCGGCAGGAATAGGTAAGGCGGTGGTGCCAATCCGGGTGAGTCGCTGCGAAACTCTACCACCTAGTCAGATATCACGGTGTTAGTAACGGCAAGCCTATGCTCGCCTTTTACGAGCTGCCTGGCACAGGAGGGCAGATGGTCTATTCTACAAAGGAGCCCGGACTGTAAACTACGGACGGACGGAGGACGGAGGAGGTAAACTAGCCATTTAAGTCACCTACAAAAGTTTTCAGGACCCTGCCACAGTTTTACAGCGCACTATTATTGCTGTATGTTGGTTTTTAAACTGTCATTCCCGGCAGAGACTAAACTGAAGAAAGAGAGCCAAAGTATTCACTTAAATTGTGTGACCGTGCAAATGAAGCAGAAAAAAAGCGCGCTTTCACTTCCGTTTACTGAAATAAACCCCTTTTTTAGAAATAATAGGTAGACTAGGCTTTTTAATTAATAATTCTTCCACCGGTTTACCAAATATGCAGTGGTTCTCAATTTATAGCTAACTAGCGGCCCGCCCCGGCTTCGCACGGTTATGAAATATACATGTAATATAAACCTTACTCTTCAATCACTTTATCTATAAAAAAAACAGCATCAAATTCCGTTGTGTAGTTTTAAAGATTCAAGCATACAAAGGGGATAGAGGAAGCGACTTTGTATTATTATTCCCGATTAAACAGTATTTTTTTAAACGAAATTGAATTAATAATAACACAACACAATGAATCAAAATAATTGGTCAAATTTGAAATTTTGTTGTTTAAATTTTGGAACCTCGTTAAAAACATAGACTAATAGAAAACCGCCCATTTTTTCAGGTGGTTATTGATCGAGTTACTTAAACATAATATTTTAGCCAGTTGTTACTCGTTAAAAAGCCAGATAGTGGACAGCAATTAAATATAATTGTGACGAACCGGGAGGCACCGCTTTCAAAGTGCTTTAAAAATGTTAATATCAAATTTTGTAAATGCAATAAAAAGTAGTGAAGTAACGTAAAAAACAAATGTAATCTAAACGATTAATATTAAATATTATATAAAACGATAAACGATTCCTCTTTTTTATGTAGATTGCAAAATAACTAATAAAAGTTTTTAGCGTAATGACCTACTTAAAATTTTGTGTATTCCATGTAAATAATTCTTTTAAATACACAAACTATCTTTTCATTAATTTACCTTTATATATTTTCTGTGGACGGTACACAGAGTGCATGCTGCAGACTGGCTCTCAATATGCGTATTCCAGTAAAATCATAATATATAGTTATACTGTGCCACAATGTAAGGCGGCAGCGGAATCACATGACGTTGATGTTTCATTTCCATGATATTTCATGTTTTTCCTTCCATCCTCAAAGCAAACGTCACGACGAATTTCCTACTGATGAAAAATGTAAGCCACCAAGGACACAAAAGCTTCTTCGATTAGTAAGTCTACTGCCTAACCATCTTTACTCTACCTGCCCAACTGATACAAGAAAGTGGCAAGCAAGTGGTAATAAAAATATAGATAAGAATGTGTGGAGGTATCGATATAGACTAGGGTAGAAGCAGTTAAAAATAATAAAAAGTGAAATAAAATAGTAGTAGGATGAAACCCATTAGAAAAGGAGGAGAATATGATCAAAATGAAAGGAAAAATAAATTACGGTCGATCCGAGTTAGGGAAGTGGGAGGGGGGGGTTTAAGGGTAAAAAATGGTTTATCTTGATTTCTGGCAAAACTAAAAGTCCTATCGAAAAAAGTCACAAAGCAAAGTTGTAGGTAATAAAAAGATCTAAAACTTTTGTATTAACACTTTTTTCACATAACCTCAAAATTTTTGTGAAAAATTCAAAAAACCAAGTTTTTAGTTTTTTATTTTTATCTCTTACAAAAATTTCTTTTTTTTAACGAAATTTGGTGAAAACTTACCTTTTCATGTCCCAAATATGCTGTAATTTATTTGATTAAAAATATTTATTTTTTTACTTTATTTTGAATTAATATCGAAAAAAACACCCTAATTTTCTACTTTTCGATGGTGAAAAAAAATTATATGTTACTATAGTAAATATTCTCAGAAAATGTAAAAAATCGAAAAAAACTCGAATTCGAATTTGTTTTTAATTTTTATAAAAAATTTTGAGCTATTTATCAAAATTAACACTTTAATTACTCGAAAAACATTAAATTATATGTTACATTGATTAAAAAAAATTGCAAATATGAATATACTACTATAATTAACAAACAAATAAGTTAACAAAATTAATATTTAATAAGACATTTACCATACTTGGAGAAAGTTGTCGAATATTCTTTAAATTATATGCGTAGATGTCTATTTATAACTATTTCAAGACTTTCATTCAAAGATTTCAAGAGATTTCATTTCTCAAGACCATTACTTCGTTTTCAAACTTTTTAGTTCGCCATCTGTGATCTTTTATCGTTATCATCAATGTATTTGTTTGTGTGTGTCAAATACATGGTAGTACGGGTAATGTTTTATTTATTGCTTTAATGTACTTTATTAGCATTATCAATGAAAAATGTTAGCGTTCTGCACTTCTCCTACTCGGAAACTATAAGTGTGGCAAATTTTATACTCCTGCGTACGCTCAATTTTCGTAAAAAGGGGTCCAAAGTTTTGGCATCACGTACTAATATATAGATGTCAGTGTGTAGGAAAAGTATAGTAATGTTTATTTAATCGCCTGTAACTTGTTCCACAACCTGGAGTATTCCATAAATGGTAGATATGTGTACCACTCGATAGAGATGGGAGCCATATTTGCCCGCTCTCCAAATAATTCAATGAATATATTTATCATTTCTCCAATGAGGTAACGTAAAAGGATTCTCTTCTGATTATCAACAAAACCTTTCATCTTGCTTTTCAAATACCAACCCTTAACATGATAACAACTAATGCATGGCTAATTTTCTCTAACCACGGTGGTTTCTGGAGTTACGAGTAAGTTTTCTTAACTATTGTGTTTAAGAGGGTAATTTGGTATTCTTAAAACTAAAGTTTTCAATAATCCCTTAAAAAACCCAAAATATGTAATGTAGCTAAGAACCATTTTTTTTTAGTTTTAAAGTTTTAACGCCACAGACAGACAAACACACACATGTCCAACTTATAACATCCTTCTTAACTTGTAAGGGGTTAAAAATATTCAATTACAAACACGCACAAGCACACAGCTCTCCAGATGGTAAGAGATAACCTTGGTTTAAAGATACTATAGATGTCGCAGGTGCGTCGCTGTACTGTGACAGAGATATCAAGGTAGGTAAGGCAGGAGATCCCTGCCCGGATGAGTTACTCTACCGCCCCTGAAAATCAATTATTAAAAATACAGTTGTATTAAAATACTTTTAAAATTGTGTGTATATCGTATGTAATTAATATAATAAGCATTTTTTTCGTATCCACAAATATATAAAGAAAAACAAATCATCTTTCCTTTTGGGCCAATTCTAAACCAAATTGAGAAGCTAGTATTTTAAGCCTGCTGAGTATACCGCCGTTACAACTGTCCGAACCGAAACACGACAGTGTAAAGAACTTATACAAATAAAACGTAAATGTTATGTTAATATTATCAATAATAACGCCCATATCCCGGAAGAGGTAGGCAGCGGGACAATCAGGGCACCCTAGACTAGCCAAAAACACTAAGTCCCACAATGTGATAGGTGGCAAGCCTATCACCAACCGGGCACACATCCAATCCCGAGCAACGTTTTTCCTTATTAGAAAGTTGGAAAGCAATATATACATTGTCAATCTATCTATTTTCAATCAATTACATTTACTAATCTCTGATATAATGTCAGTTTTAGAGTCGTCGATGATATCTAAAATTTATATGGTCACTGTGATAGTGACAAATATTTTTTTGAAATATACCGTTACTGCTTGGCAATTTTCTATTCTTCAAAAAAGCTGTAAAACAACGTAGGTTCGGTTAATTAAACAATTGCCAGTTCTATTGAAATTCTAAATCAATATTTACACTATTTAAGCTAACAGTACCCAAGTAAATTAGCTTCATATTTCTCTGATATTTTAAAAGTTCAGCGAAAACCATTCCTACTGCTTTTAGTTTCGTAATTGATTCTGTCTTAAGCGAAACGAGATATTTTCCGGTGCAGTTTAAACATCCTCTTAAAAAGGCTTGTGCAAAAGTTAAGATATCGATATCGATATATTTAACAAGATTATTAATTACATCTTTAATTTTAATAAATAAAGGTATGAATGAGTTGCTGTACAGGCCTTATTTCTAGACCATGCTGACGGTAATTTAAACATTAATACCGTTCAATAACTACACAGGTTTAGCTGTGGAAAAATATAATTGAACCGTAATAAAAATGTACAAGGTTGGCTTAAATTTAAAAAGTTTCGGCCTTACTAATAAAAAATTAACACTTGTCTTGTATATGCAAGATATATAAACAATGAACAAGAAAAATGCTACTTATAAAACATGTTATTAAACAAAGGTCGTCATACACGAATTATTATAGGCATGACATCCATATAAATTTTCACCAGTTTTACACACCCCGATACTTTTGAATAAAGCTTGTGCAAGCAAAAAAATGGCGGATTTAACTGTAAACAGACGTTACTTGCTGCTGCTAACTATCAAATATGTTTCAACTTTCAATTTCATGGCCTGTTGGCTAACGTATTTTAAGTTTTTTTTTAAGGAGGTTATTAAAATTTTGAGTAGAATAGCTAAATAATACAAAACAAATAATGTTAAAATGTTCTCTAGTCCTAAATAAATAGAAAGAAGTTTTGAAGTTTTTTGTTTTCAGTCCAAATGTTATTTTTGAAATTAATTATGAACTCGTTTGAATTTACCACAGTAAGGCATAATCCTGTTTGAACAATTACACCATGAGTCTATATTAATACTGGAGATTACACTCCTAACAAAGACCTGATGTTATTTGCAAATATTGCTACTTCTCTCTAATTTACTGACCTTTCTTTAATTTTGACTTTGTTAATTGCCATCACAAAACTCTGTGAAAGAGACGCAGAAGAAAAAGAGGACCAGTAATATTTGGAAATAACATCAGGTAGGTATTTGTTATATGTGTAAACTCCAGTAGTGATATAGCTTCATGAGTTACACAGACCTCGGAATAAGTTTATTGGCGGAGATAATCAAAGAGTATATAAATACTACGTAATAAGAGGCGGGACTTCCATAGATACATAGCAAACCCGAATTTGTATAAAGTTTACTTGAAAATATATAACACGTATAATTTGAAAGTAGGTCTAAAGGCATTCAGATATAAGGCAACTAGTGTCAAATGATTTTGGCGAATAAAAAACATAGCAAACTTATTTTTTTATATGAAAGTTGCGCCAAGCTGGAGATAATCATACGATGATTGAATATCAGATAATACTAGGTACTATTTGATGTTGACGTTAGGTGACATTTTAATTTATGGTTAAAAATTGGCAAAAGTCGTCACTTATCGAATTGCACTGTATCGTTTAACTACCGTACTCTAACGACTACTTCCACTTCCATCATTAGATCAGCTCTAATTTACACACGCATACAGCTAACTCGGAAATCGGGAGGTGGATTAACTTAACTTAAAAATTTTGATAACAAACATCGAGCCAGGTAAAACTAAATAAAAGCTTGTAAAATAAACAAAATCTAAAATACCTAAGTAATTTGAAAGCATAAACTTTAGGTGAGCCGATTACAAAAATAGGTGTCTTGAAAATATCGACAAAATATATACATTCCAACACTAATAGTCCGAATATGATTTAAGATAGGAAAAGATAGATTGCACTGCTATTTGCATAATTTTCTATTCATTTATAATATTTCATTAAAACTGTTCACGATGTATTTACATGTATACAAGATCTTGATTTTTATGCAACTAGATGTTGCCCACGGTTTTGCCCGCATAGAAGGAATAAACTTATGGAAATTCGCATGTTATCATTTTTAAAAATCATCAAACTTTCAAATATGTCCCTTCACATTGCTCCTGGGCCTAGCGCACCATGTCTGATGCCACCGACAAACCACGAGGTTCGGTTTCGATTCCCGACATACGCTCGCATTATGTGATATACATCGTAATACTTACCTGTATTTCCAAGTCTGTATTTATTAAATTAATTCTAGTATTGATTGCTGGGCAGCAACTTTCAAGGGTAGGTAATCCACCATCATTTCCTATTCCTACCACTATGACAACACTAGTAGACTTGTGCAATAGGTTACCGGACCATAGGACAGCGACCCGTCTGTAACAATCTCTGTATGGTGCCGCCTTTTACCATCATTCATTGTTCAACATAAAAAAAAAACACATAACGTGTTTAGATTCATTTTCGTAATTCGTCCAGGGTTCTTTATAAATTTATCGCCTCTGTGGTCTAGCGGTTCAGTTGTCGGACTTGACTGAATGAGGGTTTCAAATCCTGGGTTGGGCAACAAAAAGAAAATTTGGTTTTTCCAATTTTCTATTAAAAAATGTTGCTCGGGATTGGATATGTGCCCAGTTGGCGATGGGCTTGATTGGGACTAAGTGTCTTCGGCTAGTCGTGGGTGCCCTGGTTGTGCCTTTACCTATTTCTTCGGGGATATGGGCGTGAAGATACTTTTTTATCTTTATTTATTTTGATAAGAATAAAGTCAAAAACAGAATGCATTTGTTATTCAGCATTTCCATTATAGTTTGTTCGTATCAGTCTCGAGGAAGCTTTCAGCGCGCGTTCGATATGGCTTAGATATTCTAAAGATACAGGCACATCTGAGGTACATTCGCAAATGAAATAAATAAATAATCATATAGTTTATACATAAATATATATAGACTAGAATAGAAAGGATTCAAAAAAGATTTTTATGGCACCTATCATATTTTGGGAAAATCGGAAAGAAAAAATTATCATACCATGAGAAACTAAAGTATTTTAACATGTCTTCCTTAAGTAAGCGCAGAACATTTTTGGATCTTATATTCATGTATAAAATTTTCAACAATCTTATTGACTGCCCTCAGCTTCTAAAACTTTTTAAATTTAAGATACCATACAAAATTCCGCGGCAGCCGATTTTTATGTTTCAACCACCCTTCCGAACCACGGCTTTTGATAACAATTCACCAATACCTCGCATGTGTAGGACATATAATACATGGTTCAGTAACGAACCTAAAGATATTTTCTCCCTAGAACTCTGCCAGTTTCGTACGCTCTTGATTAATAAAATCCCCAATTAGATAATTATGAGTCTTAACTGTTTTATGTTCTCTTTTGCCTGTACTATAATTATTAGTTAAAACCACCTTAGATTTAAATTATAAATACTTTATGTTACTTAGATTTGGTGCATGTTGTACATGCCTGTAAGTGGCATACATATTAGTTATTAAGACTAAGATGTTTAAGAATTGTTATGAATGTTGTATATGTTATGCTGTTGGTGTGTCTTAACAAATAAATAAATAAATAGACAGACGTATACAAATAGCCACAAAGATTATTGACTATAATTAAGCGAAGCAAAACTTAAACATGTACAGAGAGAAGTATACAAATAGCTACAAAAACTATTTATTATGATTAAGCGAAGTAAAACTGCAAACACTGACTCCAATTGTTTCATTTGATCATTATTTTTTCGAAAGATAATAAATAGTTCCAAAATGGTCCCACATTAACTTTTATCGACATCCTACTTGTAGTTTTTGAGTTACACTTAATAATGAACAAAGCTTTCACTTATCTTGACTAAAAGCCACTAGGCGGATCATGATTAAAACAATATGAGAATATTATTTAAAGGCCTCTCACAAGGATCAGTTTTAAGTCCATCGTTGTTTAATGTTTATACATCAATATAGATCAACGTTTTGATAATAGTATAAAAAGCTTACAATATGCAGATGACTTACTTCTTTACATTATTGACCATAATAAAGACTTGACCAACGAATCTCTCGATCGTGTCATTATCGTAAAACTCTAGTACCTAATCACAGCCGCTGTGTTGGCGACAAGCGAAACAACACTCGCCTCTTACATTCTTCTTAATAAGGCCTCTATCCTTTAAATTTTAAAGGGATCCAGATCATGAAAATGTTTTGGCGAAATTGTCTCCGTCATTAAGACATAGTATAGTCATATTTTTAAACTAGGCTAGGCTAATTTAGCCCTGATGATGCTGTATAAGCAAAACCGGTAGGTTATTTATAAAATAATAAATTATTAGTGATACATAAATCAGTACAAGTGTTTCTTTGTTTAAAAATATTATTATTGGGAAGTCTTACCAAGCGCCAACGATGGAAAATATCAAATACATAGTATAGTATTGATTTATTTATTTCCGTTTATCTGAATGTGTATACACCTTTACAAAGTTCGCGTAGTCACTACAACAATGCAATTTGAGTGCAATATTGCTACGCTTGTTACAGCAGATCTGTCTGGGTGAGACGAAATAAGAAAATAACGTTACATTTGTAAATAGGAAAACAAATTCACCAAATTTTCAGTTTCATAGGCAATGCCATATTAAACATATAGCAGAAATACCTAGTAACTTTTTTAAAAATAACTAAGTCCGGCTTTCAGCAGATTTTATTAGGATGGAGGACTTCAAAACTATCAAGGAAGCCGCAAAAAAAAAACAAATTTTGAGATATAATACGCGTAATAACAATCCTTTAAATGAAATAAATTGAAAACTACAAATGGAGATATGGGCGTGAAGATACTTACTTATATAATTTGCTTACTTGTTAAATCAACGTATACAAATTTTCCAGAAATATTTATTTATTTAAAGATCCTGAGTGGGAAATCGACTACGTACCTATTTCTGGCCAGTTCGCTGTAAATGTTTATTGATGCTATTTAAAAGTCTCTTTTGAATCTGCTTATTTGATTTAAGGAAAACTAATTTGTCCCCATATCAATAGATTACGTTGTGTTAAAAATTACGGGATAAAAATATTTATTTAGTGTATTTTTTTCTAAATAACTTTTTGTGAAAACGAAAATTTAAACTTATTAATAGAGACATTGAACTATACGTGTGTAAGTTGTCATTCCCCTATATAGCCATTGAGTATTAAACCATTTAATGCTCAATTTACATATAGACTTAACGCATTGCTTTTTGAGCTAGAAATCTGTTTATTGTTACACATTTGCCCCGAAATACGCGGCAGACTATAAGTGCTGTCAATAAAGGAGTTTGTGTCTTTAGCAAGTCATGTCTAAAATACACCTAAAGAATAACCATTACCTATAGAAAATTTGTCTTTTAATTGATGAAACATATTGTTAACGGACTGTAACATAGATAGACCTATCAAACCCTTTTTAATACACAACCTAATAGTCTATTTCTTTAAATGATAAAGATTCAACCCTTGACCCAGATTTTAAGAAATCAATTAAGAAGGTCTTTGTCTCAATAAAAAACAACATGATCAATGTTTGGTCATATGCGACATCAAAGAACATCCCGTTGTTCAACCCCCGACCCGGGATTTCTGTCAAAATTATCAAAGAAATTCATATCAATAAACTAACGCACACAGAAATATGTCTAATACGTAAATTATCATACATACAAAGCTTAGTTTAGATAAAAACTCAATACGAACTTAGAAAAGACGCAGTTGACCTCCAGACATAATCAAGTAGTATCGTGGTTCCAAATAGGCTTAATTTATAATTCATTTATATACTATTATATGTATTAAATAAATATTTTTCAAAAAAGCCTTTTGGTGTTGTAACAGGACCAGATGGCCTTTTCCTGCCTAACGTTCCGAATTAATTCGGAAATTGAGAATGCTAATCTAAATAAATAAGAAAAGTTCACTCAGTGATTCATCTATCGAATCACAGCTCAAATCCTTGAATTAATGAAATCCTACAAGAGTCCTTCTTGTGTCTTTAATAAAATGTATTCGTAACATTTAATTTTTGTATTAAGGCTCACGATTGGAAATTATTGCCATATAACTAAACTCTACACAAGCTAAGTCGCAAAAGTTATCGTAATATATAAGTTAAAAACAATTTCCCAATAGGAAACAAGTGGCAGTTTTGTGAGTGGCGCAGAAACATCGTTAACGGAATGTGAACTATCGACAGGAAGCTTTCAGCCCGCTAATGAGTTGACTTCAGGGTTGACACTAACATGTTATGGATCGTCTAAAATCTAAGTCTAAAATTACCTCCGTTGTTATGATTATTATAATATCTTTAAAAGGAAACAGATAAACTTCCTGAAACCGTAACACAGCAATGACAGAAACTAACGTTATGTTATGTAAAATGATGAAAAATAAACTTTTTAAAAGCAGCGTATAATTTGAAACTAAATGATTTTTATCTAAAGCAGATGATTAGTTAATCACATATACTTTTCCTTCTTTATCTTCTTCCTTGGCTATCCTATTCTTGGCTCTACACTGCACTACACAACACTTATGAATAAAAATTCCGTGCCAGCAGAACAGATCATCTGCCTTCCTGCCAGGCAGCTCGTAAAAGGCGAGCATCGGCTTATAGTCATTTACATTGTGACACCTGACTAGGTGTTAAAGTTTCGCTACGACTCATCTGGATTAATACCATCGCCTACCTCTACCTGCCGTTTAACGTCAGAGCTTGCTGTTGATGTGTTGCGGCTCTGAGGATAAGGTAGCGATAAACTTACTTTTACCTGAGGCCTAGCATCCTGGCGTCAGGTTGGCAACGCACCATTACCACTTTTGTTTTTTCTAGGCGGCGTGAATAATCGAGATTGTAGTATAAGTGATAAGTATTTTTGATCCGGTGACGGAGAGTTGTTAAAAAAAAGCATGTCCTAAGGGCGTCACACTACAGATAAGTTTGGGAAGCCCTTAGCTAGGGCATAATTCAACTTAGTTTAGGTATGCCAGTGCTATTGCTCTCATCATCACGCTCTCATGATGATCTCGCCTAAAGTAGGCGCCATCTTATAACACGCGTTTTCGCATGCGTCAAACGCTTAGGAGTAAGTGAAATGTTTTTTTGTTAAGAGAAACCGGTAGAAATATGTATCTTTCTGTTATAAAAGTTATGCTTGCAACTCTTTTCAATACCAATCAGAGTCATGCCGAATCTAACTTCTTTGCATAAAGTGGACAAGGAAACTAACTTCCTTATTATGTATCAAATACCAGCGGTCCACCCCTGCTTCGCACGGGTATAAAATATACCTACATATAAACCTTCCTCTTCAATCACTTTATCTATTAAAAAATACTGCATCAAAATCCCTTCCGTAGTTTTAAAGATTTAAGCATACAAAGGGTGGCATACGGTCAGAGGAAGCGACTTTTATTTTATACTATGTAGTGATGTAACCAAATATAAACGTAGCGACAACCCTACCTCCAGTTGGCTTCGTTTACCTAGAGACAGTTTGGAGGAAGTACTCAGATGGATGCTCGCCCCCAGCCTTGTTATACACAAAATAACCAGTCAACTCTATCGCTCACAACATAAATGTTATTTTCCAGCAGCGGAGACGAACTACGAAAATAAATTTCTTCATCGAGTACTATCGAGATTTGCTTCAAATAGTTTGCGTGTGTAAATTGTTTTATATGTAGGACGTAGGTATTTTATTATTTTCTATAAAAGTTTACTAGATAACATACCTTGTTTTTAAATATATACACGAAGAGTGATGGGGTTCATCTATTTTTAACTACTGACGGAAAAAAGGGTGTTTGTTAAGAGACCGCTGTGAGCTATCCTTCTGAATACTTTACTGCCACCGCTTGAGAGACCATGATAAAAAGTACGCACCTTAATTTCTAGCTTATGACTCAGAAAATAGAAATTAATAAATAATTAATACTAAATATTAATATAAAATATTTTATCAAACAAGATGAGGTATTAAATTGAAGTTTAAATGTTGCAAAGTCTCTAGAATAAAAATAGTTAAGTAAATATATATTTTATTTCCTTTCTAACACAATTTTTAAATAAACAAGTAGCGTGGTAGCGGTGGTAGCTAAGTAACTGTGGCATGTCATCACACATCCCAGCACGTTTTATTGGTAAGTTAGCACTTCCAAATTTTTTTATTATTCTTTAAATACCCACATAATATACGAAATGTTTTGGTTATTGGATACTTACAGTTCAAACAAAAATATAAATGTTAAATATCTAAACTTGGTTGACATAACATGCCTTTATAGTCTTTTATCTTTATAAATGCCCATAATCATTGACGGAATGGTGACAAGAAAATTTGATGGGGTGTTGGCAGTAATACGAGAGTAGTTGTCATACAACTTCTAACAAGAGTAACAGTAAAACTAAAAATAAAATACAAATACTTATTGTACAAAAATATCCGAGATGGCCACAAAGTGATAAAATTATCGAGAATCTGAGACGTGCCGTCCCACAGTTGGCGGATCAGATAAGTGTGTCTGTCCCCTCTGTCTGATCTGATATCTGAACGGTTAACGTGAAAGAATAGTTAGGAAATTGAAAAATAATATTCGTTCTTTTGTTCCATTTATTAAACTATGTTTGAATTAACACTTATAATATAAAAACGATAAATAAATAGTAAACGATATTTAACACATTAGATCTTAAATTTAAAAATTTATTTATTTAATATCTACTGGACGGATTTTGATGTGGTTTTTTTGTTTAAAAGTTGACATGATCAGGATGGTTATTTTAAATAGTTTATGTTTAAGAGTTTAAGCTCATCAGCTCATTTACAACATTTACATTTGAATGAATTTTAGGTATTATAATATGATTGATGAAATGATTATTGATTATATTATGGGCATTTATTTCATTTTTAAACATATGTAAGACCTAACAGTTACGTAGGTTTTCGGAAGCTAAAAATGACTTTGTTTTGTTGGTCGTGTGTGAAAAAGCTTTATCATGGTGTAGGAGAATGCTGATTTGGGTCGTTTTTGGGAAACTTTTTCTAACACCTTAGGTAAACAAATGGTAGAATATAACTCGGCATTAACACTTTTGATGTTCAAGTGGAATTGTACAAAATGGGACCCGTAGCTGAGAAAAAAAACGCGATCATATTTTTAAAAACATTTCTCGCCTGTCTCACTTTTGTTGGCCTGTTCTCATTTTCAAACACCCATTCAAAAGATTGCTGTTTTTTTTCGGGTTCAAAACAACAAATCCACGTTTCATTTCCTATGACAATGTCATAAACAGTATCAGAATATCCGTGATTGTACTTCAGTAGCTTAAGTGAGCACCGTTCTACGCGAGCCCGCTTCTGCTCCGCTGGCAGGTCATGTCATGTGATCCAAAGACAACAGTTTCCGAACTTTCAATCCTTCGTGTAAAATTTTCTGAATTTGGCTCATACCAATCCCTAATAGTTCCTAAGGCCACCCTTTATAAAATTCGTCATATAAAGAAACTCTACTTCTCTCAAATTCAGCAAACCATCGGCTCACAGTGCTCAAACAAGATGCTTCTCTCTCAAAGGGATTTTGAAGACGAGCGGCACAGTCTTGCGGAGAAAGAGAACTTTTAAAATCATTAAAAAATCATCGCTCTAAAACCTTTTTGACTTAATTCCATTTTCGTTGCGTACGTAGAATTTTGATGTGTGATAAAAAACAATTGAGAAATTATTTCCCGCCATTTGTTTTTTTATTACTAAGTTGCAACGTTTTAAAAATATAACATTCGAAATTTAAATAATTCCAATTAGCTAGAACGTGCAAAGCTTTTAGTGTGCCCCATATATAACAATAGCCAGTGGTAGGTACAACTGAGCTAGTCTGAAGATGGAAAACGTAGCCTTAGGATGCCTGCTGGTAAACTCATAAATTTTGGACTCATTAAATAGATCTTTTCACATTTTCTGATGACGAGAACTTAATGACAAGGGCCTGATGAATAACCTGGGAGGTGGTTGATGGGTCCAAGTTTTAAAATTAAGGAATTATGTTTTGTTATCTTTGCAGTTCTGTTAAACCCTATCAAAAACATTCTAACTTTTGTGAAGATGGACCAATTTCGATGTAGATTTTTTTGTTTAAAAGCTGACGTAGTCGAAATAATTCGTAGCCACATTACGTAGGTATAGGTTTGGTCAGGGGTAATTAAAAAAACTTTTAAATTTAGTGTTAGGTTTACTTAACTATAATTGCATTCACATTTTGAAATTGTCAGGAATCCAATAATTAGGTAAGTACCTACGTGAGATTAAAAGGTTAAAGGAGGTTTGTATACGTCATGATCACCATATCAACCATGGGCAGAACCGATAAATTGCTTCTAGATACATAACGTGTTCAAAGAATGTCTCCTTGTATACCTTATTTTCACTTAGTGCAGTGAAAATAAGGTACATGTTAATATAACCAAATTGATTTAAGGCGCCTATTTCTAGTATCTAAGTTTGACTAAGAATGTGTTAGGTGGCGGAAAATCTTTGTTTTGTCGCGAAAACGACGAAACGACGCGCGAAATCCTTGATTCACAACCCCAAGGCAATATGATGTCTACACTTTACAAAATGAAGCAAAAACTGAATACACACCTTACATGATTATGAGTCGTATTCTGTGTTGCATAGGGTCAAAATTAAAAGAATGTCAGTTTAAGTTCGCAGTTTTTAAGTTGGTATCAAATACAAAAGGCTGATTGTGGCAACGGAAGCTCAGTGAGGTGTTGTCAGCTCTTTGTAGGTGGCTGTTTAAAAAAATATAGGTTAGATCATAGTTCTAACTCAAAGGAAAGGCTACAAACGTAACGTAGTAACCGACCTAGCTTCCTCCACATTCAGTAGGTACCTACTCTTTTCATACAAACACGCCAGTTTCCAAGACTCTTGACACCATCCTCGGATAAACCCGATTTGTACGTGGTACAGGTACCAATTAAACATTACACATACTACAATACATTTGATATATAGGTCTATGTTTACATAGGTACATATAAATGCATCCTCATTCATATTGTACAGGTACTCGTACGTATCTGCTTTGCCAATTTTTATGTATATCAAATGTATTGTAGTATGTGTAATGTTTAATTTATTGATTTAAGCACTTTATGAGCATTATTATTGAAAAGCATTTGCGTGCTGCACTTCGCCTGCACATAGGTATAGTTTACGTGTGCCAAATTTCATACTGCTCTTCCTCACAATTAAGTATTATAATTTAGTATTATTAACTTAATTAATATTATTCAAAATTCTCGTGTCACTATGTTCATTCCCGTTTTGCTCCGAAACGGCTTGACCGATTCTAGTGAAATTTTGTGAGCATATTGAGTAGGTCTGAGATTCGGCCAACATCTATTTTTCATACCCCTAAGTGATAATGGTGACTTACTCACCCTCAAAAATAGCAGAATAACGTCTATGGGGACGGGTCAGCTAGTGATATACAAAAAATTATCTACATTTTATGTGGTCATCCCATCTCACCTGAGGTTGTACCGATTGTGCTAGTTATTGTCAGAAGTTTTTTTTTATGTTATAGGAAGGCAAACATGCAGACGGATTTCCTGGTGGTAAGAAATTCACGCCGACTAGAGACCCCAAAGGTGGTAATGGTGCGTTGCCAACCTCAGGTTGGCAATGCACCATGCTAGGTCTCGAGCAAAAGTAAATTTACCGGATACCTCACCCTCCGAACCGAAACACGTCATGACGTTATGGCGG
>NJDD01003837.1:146342-176010 GCA_002245505.1 Calephelis nemesis | reverse complement strand
TCCTATTGAGGGTAAATAAATAAAAATGTCGATAAAATAGATTTGCACATTAGTCCATCACTAACTGTATGCAAACGAAAGTGATAGATTAAAAATCACATGTGTAAGAAAGGGATATAAACACGCATCTAACAATACCGACCAGTATATGATGAACTCCGATAAACATCAAATAATTTAAAATGTAATTTTGAATGTTATAATTTTTAATCAACCAACGGAAAGTTTTACCATCTTTTCGGTAAATTGAAGTGCGGCTGTCTTTACCGTACCATTTAATTGAACAAACTGTCATTTTTAAATCTATTTTTTATTTTTTTCATACAATAACGCGACAATGTTTACGGGTCACAAACCTGGTCGATACTGTTCATATCTTTTTAAGTAATAAGCTACATATAAACAATTACACTTATGTGTTGACAGAAACTGGTTGCCTTCAATGCGGCATCTATTGGGATGTGTGGTCGATGCCTTTAAATTAATATATTTAAATAAACAAATACGTGAGATTCATCAAATCTGGCATTAATCCTAAATCCAAGCAGTCTGTAGTAGCGCTTATCTAAGATACGATCGGATCTATCCTTCGGAGTGAGCAACGTACTTGTGCCTCAAGGAATCCGGCGAGGGAGGTCGCCTGGACTCCAGACAGTCCATGGCGTGCCACTCGTTGAGACAGGAGCGGTCGGAGTCGACCCTGGCCTCGTACCCGGCGCACCAGGCGTGCGAGCTGCCGCCCGCGAAGTGGTTGAGCTCGCGGGCGCGCGCGCTCGCGCGGTGCAGCGTCTGCAGCGCCGACCTGAGAGGAAATACATCACTTTTGTATACGGACAAGATTCACTTCTTGATATCGATACCTGTTTTTTGCAGTTTGACAGTTGTTCTCCCGCGGCAGTGTGTCGAGATATACGGATAACAAGTACATTATCTTTTAAATTTGATTTGATTATATGAAATTTGACAATTTATACTTTACATTTATATAAAAAGCAGACAATACATAAAGTCTGAAGAAATCAAGCATATTAATGATCGACAATCTAAGACGAAGGTCTTAAGCTCCAAACACACCAGTGTGAAGCACTGACTGACTGTAAGGTTAGACCACTCTGGACGAATCATTTTGCATTATGATTTCAATGACTATGGCAAAACTGAAAGCAAAATCCAGCATATAATGGGCGTCTCACACCGTAACTGATAACTGGCCAATGTTTACCACAACCAGTCAGGTTTGACCCATCGTAAAATTATTCATACCCAAATGACATCAGCCTCATCGCCGTCCTGTTTCAGTTTCAGAGTGTAAAGCAGCCATTAAACTTACATAAGAGGTTTTATACCCCAGTCGCATGGTCGGACTAAGAGACGTCAATTTGCTTTTACCCAGTCTTTAAGTCAAAGTATGTATGGAACAACATTGTGGCTTAATGATAGATTAAATGTTAATTGACGTTTTTGATTAGGGCCGTCGGACTAGCAACGCACAAATATCATATTCATTATTATTTTTTTTCATGACATTCGAAGGCAAACAAGCAGACGGATTTCCTAATGGTAAGAAATTCACGCCGCCCAGAGACACCAAAGTTGGTAATGGTGCATTGTCAACCTGAGGCAGGTATGTTAGGCCTCGAACAAAAGTAAGTTTACCGGCTACCTTATCCCCGAGATCGGAATACATCAACGGTAAGCGCTAACGTTATGGCGACAGGAATAAGTAAAGCGGTGGTACCAATCCGAGCGAGTCCCTGCGAAACTCTACCATCTAGTCATATGTCACTGTGCTAGTGACGGTGAGCCTATGCTTGCATTTTACAAGCTGCCTGTCATGAAGGCAGCTGGTCTATTCTGGAAAGGAGCCGGGACCAGCACGGGGATTGTTATCTATAGACGACATATATCTCTTACCATAAGATAATCCCTTTGAAAAATAAACAAACCAATACATTACATTCGTTAGCTAGGTTATCTAATGGACTTGTGTATACACCGATAGCAATACTCACCACATGGCCTGCACAGACACCGGTTTAAATATGTGTTGTCGGTTGCAAACGCAAACACTGAAGCCTCTGTGGACAACATATTACGTTTCATTTAATCGGTTCCAATGTACATATTATATATATACTCATAATAAATAAAACGACCGCCTCACAACCGACACATCGACCAACCGCGAGGCTCGGGTTCGATTCCCGACGGGGGCAGGTATTTGTGTGATGAACATTTAGATGTCTGTATTTCTGGATCTGGGTGTTTTCAAATTTATTCTGGTATTAGTATCGTGGACTAACACCCATAATACAAGCATATAATTTGCTTACTTTGGGGTTAGATCTAATTTGTGTAACTTGTCCAGTGAAATTTATTTATTATATTATTATTTATAAATGTTCAGAAGTGTGAGTTCTGTCCATTATAGATATAAAAAAATGGTGAGGAAGACTAATAATAATGGGCAGTAGAACTAGTTTATAACTGTCTGTTTGTCTCTCTGTATCCCGACCGCGATTCTCGCCAAATTTACTGACTCGATTGTAAAGAAATTTGTCAGGTAAGTAGGTACTTCACGTTCCTACTCGCTTAAGGAGTTCCCGTGGGAGAGGGCTAGTTAAAATGTAAACTGGGCTATAGTTCATTAACGCGTAATCCGATTTTGTTCATTCTTATAAACACCCTACGCAATCACTGTGGCATCACAACTCCCAAACGGATGCAGTGATTTCAATTTAGTTTTTTTATTTCAAAGGTAACTTATGTGCGAGTGTTCTTAGACATGTTTGATGAAAATAGGTTAAGCCGTTAAAAAGTTTTGGGGGTTGAAATTGGGGAGATTAACCGAATGTCTGCAAATATACTCGGATATTTTTTTAATTTTTAAGGGGAATTTAAGTTCTTGTGTCGTGGGTTTTTCAAATTTTAAATTTAATTTCTTGGCTTGTATACAACGAAGTTATAGAAACGTAACACAATATCTTACACATATTCTACCTTTGGTTTCAAACTATTTTCGTAAATCATTACAGTTATATAATATGCAACACTGAAACAAAAAGAACTACACACTGAAATTCGGAAAGGTTAAAACACTGACTTTGCCGAACATTAGCATACATTCCGCGACATTTGTACACGTATAGTGATTGATTTTTTTTTATAACATTGGAAGGCAAACAGACACACGGATTTCCTTATGGTAAGATATTAACACCGCCTAGAGACACCAAAGGTGGTAATGGTGCGTTGCCAACCAGAGGCCGGGATGTTAGGCCTTGAGCAAAAGTAAGTTTACCGGCTACCTTACCCTCTGAACCGGAACACGTCATGACGTTATGGCGGCAGGAATAGGTAAGGCGGTGGTACCAATCCGGGTGAGTCGCTGCGAAACTCTATCACCTAGTCAGATGTCACGGTGTTAGTGACGGCAAGCCTATGCTCACCTTTTACAAGCTGCCTGGCACAGGAAGGCAGATGGTCTATTCTAAGATAGTGCAAGTAAAACGTCAAAAAATCACTAATCCAATATCATGACCACATTACGATTTTGTAATCCTTTTTTCGAATGGTAACGAATGGTGCTGTATAAATTTTATCAACATCCAGTAAGTAGTTTTTGAGTTATACTAAGTATAAATTTTCATTTTGTTACCATTTGTTACCTTTAGAAAAGAGAATTATCAAATCGCAGTGGTAATGAACCACCATAAATAATAATATCAGTGCTTCTCAATCTTTGATTCGACCTTCAATAATTAAAACATATTTCTGCACTTGTACTTAGTACACGATTGATTCAAAAGTTACCAATTTTTGTACTTCTGATATGGATGTCACTAAAAAAATTGTATGCTTATACAGAAATACTTATTTATACCAGATATACCGAATTCTACGTTCATGCCGCCTCTGTGAGAGGTACTTGTTCCACGGTAACCCCTCGACTAACAAGGTGGTCAAATAAAGAAACAGTTTATGTACCATAAAAACTATTTTTGCAAATATTTCAAATTGTGCTATAAATATAAGTTATTGTCACTTTTAAATATAAAAGTACAACACTACTAGCTAAAGACATCAACGCGCTACTTTTGCTATTCTCTTCAAATGAACCGAGTCTAAATACATTCTTACGACATGTGGGCTAAGATCCTAGCATCAGGTTAGTAAGGTAGCTCTAGACTCCTATATACGTTATAGGAGTCTTACGGCCCTCCACTTAGTCAGCCAGAAGGGCCAATCGCCGCTTTCCCCCGTTCCATGATTACTATGAAATAATTGCGCTCTAAAGTAAATGTCTTAAGCGACAAATCATTATTTTTGACACTATAAAAGTAATCTGAAAAAAAAATATAAAAACTGAAAAGATTATCATTTAGGTATAAAACTTATCTATAATGTTTATGTTAAATCTAGTGTCGATATTTTCATAATTGAACTAGGCAGTGGGGTTTTGCTTTCAAAAAAGGGTTTGATTTTTTTCTCTCAAGCAAAGTGAAAGGAATTGTGTTTTGGAAACAATAGTATTATAATAAACCATATTAATATTAATCTTGTGTATTTTTGTCACCAAGATCCATGATTATTTTGTATAAAAAAAACATCATATTGCTGACTTATTTTAGCATTTAAGGCGCGATTATTTAGCGACAGGAAATCGGTCTACTTGGGTAACTTTCTTTGACAAGATAGAAGAAATCAGTTTGACAAAAGAGTTTGAAACAATATAGGTGCGTTTAGATCACACATAGACGTTTTGACATTCATTTTTTAATGTTAAATAAGTGATTTTTAACTAAAATAAATGGTTTCATAATCCTAGCACGCATATGATAATCCCATAACTTGGTTTTTCTACTATACACCCATTTAGACTAGATGGAAGATTCCTGCAACCAGATTGAACCGGACTGTCACCACCTGATCTGTTTTTGTTACCATAGTTTCGACACTAGCCGTTGCCGTAATTTTTATTGGAAAGTAGGCTATCTGAAACTCTAACGCAAGAATCTTAACATCTGCGCCTCTAGGTGTTTTCATTTTAGCACTTCCCTGTACTTGGAATAATTTTCTACAAATTTAAAAAAAAAAAGAAAAAAAATCCACCTGAGATAGGATTTGAACATGGACTATTTATGTAGAATATATTTTTTTATCTCTTTAATCTTAAGTTTGTACACTGTCTATGTATCGCTTTTTATTTTGTATCGTTTTTCTCTTCTATCCCGTTTCGTTTTTCTTTCTATCTTAGGTTAGCTGTAAGATATCTCTTGTAAGAGATAAGCTCGCCTTTTGTACAATATTTATAAGATATCAATAAGATGTAAAATAAATAAATGGACCCTTTCGTCTCAAGCCGACGAATGCTCCATTTGAGCTGTCGGTTTCATTCAGATTTACATTATAACATTAATTCTCGAGAACCCTTGAGCAAGCACTCACACTTGGCCGGTATATATTACAAGATTCTCATTATGCATTACCCTTGCAAATACTTAAGGTCATTATTAAATTTCATATGTTGTATCACAATAGTGTGCCCACAGTGTAATGGCGGATCCGGCGAAGGTCGTGCTAACTCAACATTTCGATCAAGGGCATTCCTATCACTCGAGTTCTTCTTTGCTCGAATACCTTTCAGTGTTCTCGGTAACTTTAATATGTATTATGCCAGTTAATAGATGACATTTTGATTGCACTTTAGGGGCACGAATGTTCAAATAAATTCAATACACAAATGTGATATTTGGTATTTCCCGACGTGGTTAGACCGCGCCATGGCGAAATCGGTTGAGTGCATTCATACACATTCTTGCCGTTAAAACTTCATTTAAAATGTACTGTGTTCCAGTTCAAAGTTAGGGTTGCTGGATTTATACATATGCGAGGGGCTTAACATTTCTCTACATGTATTTAGTGTACGGCATGTATTTCTCACTGCGAGGAAGACATCAGCTTCCAATACTTTTAAAGCGTCCCAATAACCTAACCCATTTTTTCTGCAATATCTTTAAGGCACAATAGCTCTTTATTTTTATAATAATACTAGCTGTCCCGGCGAACTTTGTTTCACCTGTTTAGTTTGTGAGGAGAAAATAAAGTTTTGTTTCCCATTTTCCCTGCATTTTTCCTGGTTATTCTCTTCATAAGATCCTTCTTCTGATAATAGCTAACACAAAAAAAGATTTAACCCTAAATCGGTTCAGTCGTTCGGAAGTTATGCGCTTACCAACACTTTTAGCGATTCATTTTTATATTATAGATCATCTTTATAAGACTTAAAAAATGTACAAGTGTACTTACTTTGAATAAAAACATATTGTATTCTATTATATGTTATGTATGTATATTACATAGTGTAGGAGCAATAAACTACAAAAAGCCTAAGAAATCTAAGTACAAAAAATAAGTCACTAACACCGTGACATCTGACTAGGTGGTAAAGTTTAGCAGCGACTCGCCCGGATGGGTACCACCGCCTTACCTATTCCTGCCGCCATAACGTCATGACGTGTTTCGGTTTGGAGGGTAAGGTAACCGGTAAACTTACTTTTGCTCGAGGCCTAACATCCCGGCCTCAGGTTTGCAACGCACCATTACCACCTTTGGTGTATCTAGGCAGTGAGAATTTCTTAACATCAGGAAATCCGTCTGCTTGTTTGCCTTCCAATATCATAAAAAATACATCATTTATATTTTTTTATTTATTTTTTCTATATTGACTTTTTCTATAAATTGACATATAATTTTATTTTATTTTTTAATATAATGACATTTTACAATCTAACTGTTATCCCTATTTTTGGGGAAATAGAATTGCTGTGGTATAACTTTGTTGTGGTTTGTTTACTGTTAACATTTTAATATGTGGGTACCGTCAGTAACATCTATCCAAATAGGTATTGAACGTTAAATCAAAAAAGTCCTTTTTATCTTTAGTTTCAAAGCCCTAATGATGCTGTAAACAGTGAAACCGGTTGGCTAGAAAGTAGCAGAAAGTGTTAAATAAAGTATACAGTGGATAAGTACAAGTGTTAACTCCAAACAACGTGTACATAAAAAAATAAGTATTTTCCTCAATTTTCCTGGGATACCATTATAAGATTTGGCAGCAATGGTACTTCTTTACAGGTTTATTTTGTAATTCTTGTATGCTTGTGACCACGTCACGGAAAAAAACTGCTTAATCGATTTAGATCAGTTATTGAACAATATAGTGTATTTTGTTTCAAAAATTACATATACATCTTAACGCCAGGACTGAGATATTTGGTAGGCAAAGAGTATCGAGTGCCATATGACACGATCCTTCTTCCATATTATATACCCTTTTCATAAAAACACGCCGGTTTCGGAGACTTTCATCTGACATTCTTCCCACATGACCGAACCAGCGGAGCATGCCCTTTCTCATTGTAACATCAACGCTTTCTTTCAATTCCACTCTTTCTCGGATTGCACTGTTACAAATTCGGTCAGCGAGTGTTCACTGTCTCTGTTGTGTGTGAATCACACAATCCGATATCTTCTTGTAAACAACCAAGCTACAAACGAACATAAAATATTATCGGTCACGTACGTAGTCTACTCGGTTTTGCGATGTTTATTGAAAAAATGTATATTTGCATTGAACACACGAAATACATGAACGAAATGTATTAATTAAATTAACCTTGAGATATAAATTATTCGCGGACGTGAACAATGCGCACACTCCTCAAGGCGAGACGATCCTTTCTTTCACAAGTGGGTACACTCGGGAGTAGCGCTACTTAGGTGTACGCCAATACACAGGGAGTTGCGAAATAATGTATGTGCCAATGTTCTTTGTTGGCTATTCGACAATTTTCGGAAAGGTATTTGAACCACCTCGTTGGTCAAGTGGTTAGCGAAGGTACACGCCTAACCACCAACCAACTGCGATGCTATGGTTTGATTCCCGACTGAGAAAATATTTGTGTGGTGAACATTGATTTCTTCATTTCCAAGTCTGGGTTTTTATTTAATTTATAATAGTAACTATTAAAGTATTTATATGTATTAATACAGTTGTCCAACATTCATACCACGAGCATATAATTTGCTTATTTATTTTATGATATTAGAAGGCAAACAAGCTGACGAATTTCCTGATGTTAAGAAATTCACGCCGCCTAGAGACACCAAAGGGGGTAATGGTGCGTTGCCAACCTAAGGCCGGGAAGTGAGACCTCGAGCAAAAAGTAAGTTTAACGGCTACCTTACCCTCCGAACCGGACACGTCATGACGTTATGACGGCAGGAATAGGTAAGCTTACTTTGCTTACTTACTTAGTGGTGCTTACTTAGGGATAGATCAATTTGATCAAAGGATGTTCATTATTGAATTAAATTGAATTGAAAATTATTGAAATTAACCCATGCCAGCATTCAATTATATATTTTTATAATTAATGAAAAAAAAAGACGCAGACTTGAACCCGCAAGTCGCGTCCTTCGTCTTCGTCAAATAATTAAATTTTTTTACAAGAACTAAAAAGAGAGCTGCAACATTTAGCATATTTCATACATACAGTTACAAAAGGTGAATTACTAATTACTGTAAACCTTAATTGTCTTCCACTAAATAATGCAATCCTAATTATAGTTGTGGTATGATTTTGTTTTTTATGTTTATCATTTTGGAATTGTGTGTTGTCCCTCACCTCAACTCCTCAATGTGTAGGACAAGTGCATAACGCTAATATTCTTCAATAATAATGCTTATAAAGTACATTAAATCAAAAAATAAAACATTACATATACAACCATACATTTGACACACACACAAACACACACACACACAAAAGTACAGTCACAGCCGTTTGTGGGTCACAAACTATATTAATAAAGTTTGGAAACAAAGTAGTTGATCTTAATAAATGAAGTGGTCGAATGTCGACCACTGGAAGACGACGAGTAATAATAAAAACACTTACCCATCTCCATCTAATTTAATAGACGTATCCGCGAGGACTCGCAGTACTAATCCCACTGTGGTCCGCTCATTGCAGTCGATGCCCAGCAGGGCGGCCTCGTCGTGGCTGCACACCACCACAAGGTAACGTGTCCGACCTGCATGAGCGCTCTCCAGTTTCACCGCCTATGACAAAAGTCAACATGCTGTTAACCCAGAAGAGATACAAGCAGACGATTTTCCGTGACGATAACACGCAGTTATGTCACTGTTAAAATACAATTACACTAAAAATGGGGAGGTATGTATTTCCAATATCATGCTAGAATATAAAGTCTCTAGTGGAGTTTCCAGGTCTACCAAATGAAAAATGAAAACGCCAAGGTCACTGATAGAAGAAGATCCGAAGCTAACAAACCTCGACCTTAACCAAGCTGATAATAAAATAAAATGTATTACTAAAACTTAGGTTCGGATCTTAGACCATTAAGACGTTCTCTTTGGTACCAATCCGGAGGATTGTTAGCTCGTTAGTTAGTGTTAGCTCGAAATTCGTTTGTTAGCTCGTGCCTAGTTTTTTTCATATTTAAACTGCCGACTCCTCTGACGTAGCCAAAGTTATTTTTGTTATTTTTTCTTCATCAACTCTGTAGTATTTCTGTAGTTTTTCCCGCCTTCGTCTGCACTTCTTCTACAGTCACAACATTTTAAACTGTCTTACACTTATTTATTACTATTTAGATTCATACCTTATTAGTTATTGATAATTTTATTGCGTCTGTACTCTGTATTTAAAGGGTGCTAAATAGTTGCCAGAGTAATTTTTCTTTTTTTTTGTTGCATGGTCTTTTAAAACCTGTGTCGATATTTTTCTCAGTTCTCTGCTTTATTTATTTAAGAGCATTTATCGTATCAAGGATAACGTTTTCGGGGTAGATGCGATAATAGTATCCTTTGTTCCATTCGTATAGCGTTTCCTCACGGATTTGTTGCTTGACAGATGAAGCAGGACACCGGGAACAAGAAACCAGGACATCATAGTTAGGCCCCCTCTTCATCTTTAAGGCGGCTTATTTGCCAGATTATTTGTTTGTTACCTAGCAGTCAGGAATGCACCTTAATCTAGAAGAGAGACTGACTTCCCTTTTAATTTGTATTTGTGCAAATCGTCTCTTTCGTCAGCGAGGACTTTTCCTTTCCAAATGGAGAGAGCTACACCCACCTTACTGCCATCCGTGATCTTTCAATTCTTGATCACAACAACTGTTTTTAACATTTATTTGTTCAGCCTCGACTAGGCTTCCGAAATCCAATAATACTTATTTAAATAATAATAAATTTCCCTGGACAAGTCACACAAATTGAATCTAACCCCAAAGTAAGTAAAATATATGCTTGTGTTATGGATGTTAGTCAACGATACTAATACATAGAAATACTTAAATAGATACCAGAATAAATTTAATAAACACCCAGACCCGGAAAAGCAGACATCTAAATGCCTGCCCCCGTCGGGAATCGAATCCGAGCCTCGCGGTTGGTCGATGTAGTTAGACGACTAGGCTAGCAACTCGACCAACGAGAACATGAAGATAACGATTAGCGCGACAGACGAGGTATGGGACTGGGTGAGGGAGACGAATTTTGAAGACATAGACATGTGAAAACTACATGATAAATAAATATTTAGCACATTGTTGTAACAGCTTTGGATGGGTACCTGTACAAAAATTAATGTAGGCTCTCACGTGTAAAAATATATCTGAAAATACAAACTATCATAGGAAAAATAAGGAGTTAACCAAAATTACTTTTAAAATAAAACTGGTCTAAGATAAAGAAAAAAACAAAAGGAGTAAATCGATTTGATAAATTATAAATAAAAGAACATTGTACACTTTATGCTCATTTAGTTATTTATTTATCTTGCCTAATATAGTAGTTTCCTAATTTGGGAAAAATAGAAGAAGTATTACGATAGAACAGGCAGTATGGTTATAGGTCTGAGCTTGTCTCAAGAGGAAAAATTGATTTAAAAAAGTACATATTTACTCACAGTTTTTTTTTATTAGGTTATAAACTTTACTTCCTATTTTTGTAACTTTTTAAACTTAACACCAAAATACACAATTAAGCATCGCGAAATAAGTTTTTAACGATTTTTTGATGGAATAATAATATAACTTATTTTCGTAAATATGAACTAAATTTCAAGATAGTCGATCATTAATTTATCATCAAACCATGCAGGAGCATAGTCTACATTTAAATCCGAAACCAGCTTTAAAGTAGTTTACTTCATCTCTACTTCATCTTTGTCAAAAAATGTGAATTGTGTAGAGTAAAGTTCAACCATAGATCAACGTTAGACTCGCTATAATCTACGTTTATTAATAAGTCGTTTATAAGCGTTTTATCTCGCAGATTTTAGTTATGATTATAAGTAAAATAAATACCCATAGTTCGTCTCCTATCTATTCCGATGCTTACAAAGGAGGTGCAATTGAGCTTGTGACCTTGAAAGCCTGCACAGATCTCTATAAACTACAGCTAAAACCATCTCGACACGTCAGATTTCCCATCTAAATCTGTCCGCTGATGAACTAGGTATGATGCCACAGAAAACACACACACCCACACAGACACTTAACACCCTTCGTTTTGGGTCGGGGTGTAAAAAACAATCCGTAATTAAGTCTTGCAATTAAAATCCATCTGTGACCCAGCTAACTTTTTATTTGTGTAATCAAGCAATAGCAGCAATAAAACAAACAAACTTATCTTAATCCTCATCGAAATCGTTTCATCTATTAAAAGCTACGATGTCATAGACAGACAGACAGACAACAAGCACGCACGCACGCACGCACGTACGCACACTCGCAAATACGCACGCACGCTTGCACGCACGAAAAAATAACATCGATGTAAGTAGATAACTCTTCAGCGGTTTGTAATTAGAAGACCAAAGCATTATTATAAAACAGATTTAAAAAGTCATCGTTTAGCACTTTACTGACATTTGCCACTTCATTACGTCAGGAGATATTTTTGTACTTTATGGATTTTCTATTCTAACATAAGAACAGACTAAAGAAGTTGTTCTTTTCAATTAAGGCTCAGATAACTGCGAAATGTTTGTCTCTCGTACACCACTACGATCAGTAGCACAAATGTCACGCTTGCAGATGTAGTATCCAGAATATAAGATTTCAACTTGTTTTAAGATTTTTTTTATTTAGCAAGTTTTACAAAAAAATCGCCTCTGTGGTCTAGCGGTTCAGTTGTTGGACTTGACTGCGTGAGGTCCTGGGTTCGAATCCCGGGTCGGGCAACAAAAGAAATTGGGTTTTTCCAAATTTCTAATAAAAAAAATGTTGCTCGGGATAGGATATGTGCCCGGTTGGCGATAGGCTTGCCACCTATCACATTGTGGGACTTAGTATCTTCGGCTAGTCGTGGGTACCCTGGTTGTGCCTCTGCTTACCTCTTCGGGGATAGGGGCGTGAAGATACTTTTTTTTCTTTACAAAAAAAATATTTGGTCCGTAAACATAAAAGCGTATCCAACATTCCTTCACTCATCTTGTTCACTTCACGCCAAATCAAGGAGCGTAGTTATTTTTCACGACAGAAATACCTTTCTACATTAAATTTTAAAAGCTTTTAGTTAATATTGAAATTCGAAATCGTTATCTCCTCTTTCAAACAAGCGTGTACTTTCTGTTAGGACGAATACGGATACATTGTGTTGCACGATCGCAGCGTCTTAGTTCTTACAGTACGAACTGTACGAACATAATTTTAGTTCGAGTTAGTAAGTCGGATGTAATTCATTCAAAGGGAGCGCCATTTTTTACGTATTTTTTCGTTCACAGCTGTTGGACCCACCAAGGTTTTATATAATCTACTAGAATATTTCTGTTACAGAACCTGAAAGCGTACGTCACAGTTGTCAGCACCTTAAACGTGTGTCTCTTAGTAAATGTCATATAAAGTATTACTCAGCCTTTCCCTAAACCAACAATGACACTTCCTACAAAGACTAATGGAAGCTTCCAAGTCAATTAAACGGCCACAGAATCGGTACTGCACATTGAGAAACGCTGACGTAACATATAATAAGGTTAAAAATAATTAACTGTCAAGATGGAAGCTATACGTTTCACGTAATTACACTATCGGTTTTCTACAACCCGGCTAATATTAGTTTTCGTGGTGTTGACCGTTGGGTTGGCCCCTTCGAAGAATATTATAGATTTGGTCCATGTTTTTCAAAGGAGATAACGTCAACTGCTAGATGGCTTGACGTAAGAAACGCATAGCTAAATGTCGTACTTCGCACAGCGTTTTTTCATTACTTAGCCAAGTATGCTTCTTGAATACGGGTGTTAGTTTCATGGTAGACCCTCCGCTCCGCACTCGTTCCAATGTCGGCAGTCGTGCCCTTCCATTGCGCAACTTCATGTTCCCGTTCAATGAGCCCATTATTACAAAAACAAATGGAAACTCTTACGTTTGTCGTTAAGCTTGGTTAAGACACTTTTACTTTTTTACGGGTTTCTTCTTATCAATAATCGATCACTCAAGTTTTTAATCGACTTAAGAAACAGTAAAGTTTGTATGATTTATTTTTTTTTCGAAATGTTTTTTTGTATATATTATATTCCCTAATCATTTACAGATGCCAGGACTGACTTGAAAAATAAAAAAATATTCTTCTAGTTGAAACTGTATACTTCCTAGGCGGTCCGATGATCATTAGATCGGAATCCGATAATGGGATCCAAAAGGAATTAAAACGTTTACTCATTTTTATGGCCACAATCAAGCAATTTGGATTTATTTTCTCTAAGACAATAAACAATATCCGTCCTATTAATAAACATAGATGCGAGTCTAACAAAGTTTTCAAACGACACTATTAACAAAGATGAAAGAGAGATGGAGTAAGCTACTTCGAAGCTGATTTCCCATTAAAAGATAGCCCATGCCCCCACATGGTTTAGTGACAGACTAATCGACTATTTAGACATTTAGGTAGTTGATATTTTCGGAAACAGTTATTTCATTCCATCAAAAATCGTTATAAAACTTATCTTGCGATGCTTAATTATTATGTAATTAATTATTTAGTTTTATAACCTAAAAAAAAACAAAAAATATTGGAAGTAGATATGCACTTTTCTAAAACAATTTTTCCTCTTGAGACAAGCTAAGACCTATTACCCTACTGCCTATTCTATCGTAATACTTCTAATTCATAGATAAGATAAATAAATAACTAAGCATAAAATATATGATGTTCTTTTATTTATAATTTATCACATACATATTTTACGCCTTTCGTCGTTTTCTTGGTTTTTTTTTCAGAAGTCATTTTGTTTAACTCCTTATTATTATGATAGCTGATATTTTTCAAACAAAATTTATTTTTAATAACCTACATCCTACACAAAACGTTGAAAATCTCAGTTTCTTACTTTTAACACAGTGTTACTTAACTTAACTTACTTTTAAGACTGTTTTAGTTTCTTAGTTTAATATGTTTACAATTATATTGTATGTAACGTCTTTGTTACAATTCAATTGTTCAGTTTTTTCTACTTTTTACCATTTATCTGTAAGATTGGAGGGAACCCTAAAAAATCACTTTAGTCTATTTCAACTTTCCCGCCAACGGGGACGAAAATACGTTTTGTGAAAAAGCACTTTAGTATTTTTGAAAGTTCCCGCCAACGGGGACGAAAATATGTTTTGTGTTTCCATTTCATACCCGATAGACCCTCATAAGGAAGGTGTTGATAATTTATGGTTACACCGCGTTTATTAACAACGTATTAAATACGAAGGCACTTGGTAACTCAGGTAGCAACAAGTGCAGTTGTAAGCTCGGATAATACCTACTTGGAGTAAACAATTTTTATTAAAATAAAGAAGAAGTAATTTTTTTCAGTTTTAACTTTTCCTGTGCCGAAATGTGTGAGGATAATTCCTCATATTTAGAAAAACATAAAAATAGCATTAAAAATAAATGAAATTTTATCAAACAATAAAAATTCCGTGTGCATAAAAGACATTCCGCCAATGTTACAGCACTGTTTGGCGCATGTAGCATCCCTCAGCCGCATACAAACTGCCCATATACTTATTTTACAAATAAAAAAATAAATGAAATGAAATACACTTATTTATTGAATAAATGTTAGAAGTTATTACAAAAATATTTGTCTATACCAACATATGCTACCCATATCGTGGTATGTAAATATTTTTAAATTTATACAAAATTATTATACAGATTTATAACTTACAATGTTCCAATATTTGATCCATTTTTAAAAATATGATTTGGTTTAACCCTACCTGCCATAAACCACCATGTAAGTTTAGACATGATTTGAACCCACAACCTTCGTCTGCGCCTGTCAAGTTACTACAAATTAAATTCATATAAAGAGATCTTTAATTCCTATTTATCAATTACGTCCAAAATAATTATGTCCCTTACCAATTATACTAAGGGGTGCATATATAATCCTACGTAAAACTGGGGAATGGGCTAAACGTTGCAGATGCAATTACAATTTTAGTGTTCATTACTTTCGTTTTTCTTCAGACATTTTGATGTGAACTCCTGTTTAGAGTTTTTTTTCCATTGGTTGAAAAATTTTAAATATTCATCCCGGGAACAAGAAATCTGCTTAAATTAAAATACCTTAAGACTATTGAAATCAGTAGTCATAGGACTCGAAACTCATTATGAAATAAGGTTAATCGTGTAATTTATTAGCAGTAAACTTGGACTAACACCATTACCCACAGCTATATCACGGGCTAACAGATTTGGGTTTAAATCTATTTGTATTACTTGTATTGTTGGTACTCAGTAACTTGATTTGGGCTTAAATCCATTTCTATTATTTGTATTGTTGGTACTCAGTATCGCTCGTATCGAAATGCAATAAAAAGTTGCACATCATCTATCTATTTCGTATATATAAATCGATGAAGCCGACAATTTTGATAGTCTAAGTAAGAGGAGAAATATGTATAATTGCGATCCCTGATCACCAGTCACACAATGTATCTATTAACAAATATTGTGAAAGGGTCTGTATGTTAAATGTATTTTAAGTAAGAATAACTTAAGTAATAATAAATAATAATAATTAATATCCCTGGACAAGTTACACAAATTTAATCTAACTCCAAATTAAGCAAATGATATGCTTGAATTACGGGTGTTAGTCAACGATTCTAATACATAGAAGTACTTAAATAGATACCAGAATAAATTTAATAAACACCCAGACTCGGAAATACAGACATCTTAATGTTCATCACAGAAATAATTGCCCCTGTCGGGAATCGAATCCGGGCCTCGCGGTTGGTCGGTATAGTTAGGCGTGTATGCTAACCAATCGACCAACAACCACCACCTCCCGTTCCAACCTTTTATGGTTTTACAGGTCGAGTCATCGGCAGAACACACGAAGTTCTGCTGCATCTTTGGCTTTACACATATCTTTTATCTCTTTGCTCTCTACAAGTCGTATCTGTGCATTAAACTGCTAAATACTGAGTCCAATCAGTATGTCGAAAATTAATTACACATCGCAAATTGATAATTATTTTTTTCAAACAATAGCCAATGATTTCCAGATGGTATTAATTTTTTGATAATCCGTCCAGTGGTTTTTGAGTTATGCTACAGACATTTTTTGTTTACCTTGACGACATCGGTCATTGATGACATAATTACCTCGGGATACCTTTTCAAAAAAGAACCATCAAATTCGTTTGGCCGAGTAATCGCGTAACAAATATACAAAAAAAGTATACTGTTGAATTGGAAACCTCTTCTTTCTGAAGCATTCATAATTGAGAAAAGTATTCTTTTAATAAGTCTGCTCATGCATTACAAAACAAATACTTATTTACTTTCTTCAATTTAAAAACTAAAACATATTTTACCAAACAGAGATTTTTCTCTGTACCATTTTTTTTTGTACTCGTGCAATACATCAGAACTATATTGACTTCATTTTTTTTTATGTGAACGGATATTACCCACCACCACCCATGGCCCTACCGACCCCTCGGTCATACGGACCGCGTCGTAGGCGCAACGCGGGAGATGCGCTGGGAACGTGTCTATATTCCACTCAAGCGCACATTCTTTTCGGTCCCTACAAATTCTTCCTACATGTCCCTAGGGAACACTCTCCCCATTTTGGGGCTGACCCGTACACAATCACATTATATACACATTACACATATGTGAACGGATAACGAACAAGAACACGCCTTTCCTGATGGTAAGACACAACTGAGGTCCATATTCTGTTGACGTTATAGGGGCAGCGCTGCTCGGTTGCCGGACACTCATGACGGCAGGAAGGGATAAGACGGTTAACTCTACCAGCGGTTCTTATTTGGGAGATTTGATTAAGACATTGCCAACACACGGTCACGCCTAATTTTACCTAAAATTTCAACTCGGCATAATTAGTATTTGGAAAATTGTTCATCCTATCAATCACCATTCCTAACTACTCCATGTCTAATGTTCACAGTTCCCAATCATTAAATTTTATAATGTCAATAGCATAGCAAGTAACATCTTTTTTATACTATTATTTGTTTTTCTATATTTTCTCAACATAATCATCTAACACTATCATTTAAAGTTATATCTTTTCTACGAGGGTGGATCCAAAAGTTCTAAGAACGACCAAGAAAATGAAAGAAAAGTGGTGTCTAAATTTATTTTTATTTTTCGACATAGTCTCTATCTAGCTCAACACACTTCTTCCACCTGACCTGCAACTTGTTTATCCCCTCAAAAAAAAAAGATTCCGGAAGGTCGGCGAAATAGTCGTTTACTGCGACTATCACCTCATCTTTGGTCGAAAATTTCGAGCCACCCAAGGGTTTTTGAAATTTGGAAATAAATGATAATCCGAGGGGGCTAAATCCGGCGAATGAGGTGGGTGGGGAAGCAATTCGTAGGCACAATCATGGATTACAGACATTGTTTCAACCGAGGTGTGAACACGTGCATTGTCTTGATGAAACAAAACTTTCTTACGCAACATTCCCGGCTTTTTTTCTTTTATTTCTTCTTGGAGTCTTCGTAAAAGGTTACAATAATAACTAGAATTTATAGTTTGACCTTTCGGTAAATAATCTACAAAAATAATGCCCTTCGCATCCTAAAAAACAGAAGCCATGACTTTGTTAGTCGACAAAACGACCTTAGCCTTTTTCGGTGTAGGAGAGTCTGATCTTTTCCACTGTTTGGATTGTTGCTTTGATTCAGGAGTATGGTGGTGGACCCAGCTATCATCCATGGTAACAAATCTAGACAAAAAGTCCTCGGGATCAGTCTCAAAAAGTTCCAAACAGTCTCGCGAAATTGTGTATCGAACTCGTTTTTGTTCAGCTGAAAGCTACCTCGGGACCCAGCGAGCAGAAACCTTATGGAACCCCAACTCTTCCGTTATTATGTGTTGCACCAGGCCATAACTAATTCTTGTTATCTAAGCTATCTTACCAATGGTCAAACGTCGGTCACCCAGTACGAGGTCACAATTTTATCGATGTTTTCTTTCTTGGTAGAGGCTGTAGGCCTTCCACTTCTAGATCATCTTTAATGCTCTCACAACCGCGCTTCAACTCAGCTACCCACTTCTTGACACTGGAATACGATGGAGCAGACTCCCCCAAAGTGCTCACCATATCTTGATGGATGTTTTTTGGTGATAGGCCTTTTTTATTGAGGTAGTTAATGACTGCACGGTGTTCAATTATCTCCATTATTGAAAATTGCGTCAGATTGCTTCAAACAAATAATCACAGAAAATTTATATTGTGCAGTATTGGAATGAAACTGCGCACAATAAACCAATATGACACACACTAACAAATGACGGTAGATTTAAAAAGATGTCATAGCTCCATGTAGGTTAGGCCACGAACTTTTGAATCCACCCTCGTATGTACTTTTAATAATAAACAACAATCTCATTATACTTAAATTTTGAGTAACTTTTAAGGTTTTGATCATTTTTACTTAACACGATTAGCCGTAGAGTTGGTTAGGTTAGATTGGAATGCCGAACTCCCTCAACGGTCCAAGCCTTGTCGTGGCGGGGGGAGCTGAGTAACTGGCGCGGTGTCTGATAAGGTTCCGACGAAACCAATTGGAACAGGACAACTTCTCCTCAGTATTCCTCTCTGGCCAAGATGGGACACGAGGAGCTGGCATGCATGGACGGTAGACTGTTTGGGCGGCGTAGAGTGGCGGCTGTATGTTTCATCTTGCCTAACCGGTCACGAAGGGGTTGCGGCCTATACGGGGATGTCTATCGCCACTGGGATCCCGAAGTGGTGCACGCCGTGTCTCCATAAACCACTTCTGACGATATGCGTAGTGGAGGTGGAGTATAAATTATAATTACCATTTTGAGCGTCTCCTCCGGGCGCACCAGATAAAACATGGACTGTAGGTGGTGATGTATGTCTGGCTGGGGATGCACTCGGGTTGGTGACAGCCTCTGGTCGGCGCAGCCGTGCTCCGAACCTCCCAACACCAACGCCGCACCCTTGTTCGCAAAGTAGCACTCATTGAGGCTGAAACAACAACATCTTATCAACAAGATACTACAACATCACGCACTATTGACGTGTTCCGTTATATAGAGTAGGATAGAGTGATTTTTCGCCAGAAGCTTTTTTTTATGATATTGGAAGGCAAACAAGCAGACGGATTTCGTGATGGTAAGAAATTCACGTCGCCTAAAGACAACAAAGGTGGTAATGGTGCGTTGCCAGGCCGGGATGTTAGGCCTCGAGCAAAAGTTAGTTTATTGGCTACCTTACCCTCCAAACCGGAACACGTCATGACGTTATGGCGGGAAGAATAGGTAAGGCGGTGGTACCAATCCGGGTTAGTCGCTGCGAAACTACCACCTAGCTTAAAGCTACAGGTTAAAAAAACACTACTAACATCTATGGTATTCGAAGGCGACGTTCTTATCAGCACGACCGATTGATTAGTGACCTAAAAAACAGAGTAAGACAATGACACATCATGCAAAAAAAGGTAAAGTTACATCCGACGCCCCTAGATGAAAAACATTCCAAGTTTTTAAGAACAAGTTAGGTATACGGATGACAATTTTATTCGTTTATAAAGATAATGATATCTATACATATAATAAATTTGCAAAAGGGTCAATTCTGTACATTGAAAATATTGAAAAAATTAATAGCAAACAAAACTGGATCGATACCAAACCCAAATATGTGATTAAAAAAAATTCTGTCTGTCTGTCTGTCTGTATGTTCAGGCATCACGTGAAAACTAACGGTTAGATTTCGATGAAACTTGGCATAATTATACCTTATTATCCTGGGCATGAAATGGGATACTTTTTATCCTGGAAAAATACGTAGAAAAAAGATCTTAATTTTTCAGGTTTATCACGCGAAGACCGACATCCGCGCGGACGGAGTCGCGGGCGGAAGCTAGTTTTAAATATGACGTAATCAGAAGACATGACAAAGACGCTAATTATAGTAAAGTTGCGACAGCCCGTGTTGAAGCGGCGTGGAGTTTACCTTCCTTTCACCGGAGCGCGGCGCGGAGTGACGCCGCGCCGGCTGGCCCTCGCGCCGCCCCACCCACCACCACCTCAACCGTCGCTCATCATTCATCAGACATCACTCATGCGCCATTTAAATCAAACCCAATCCTTTTTTATTGGAATATATTTTTATGTGATACACGACGCCTGTGGATGTGCTAATATTACGTTGCCAATCTGATGATCCGATGTGAATCCTCTCATGTGAGTAAGTAAGTTTACCAGCTACACTACCCAAAAAGGAACACGACAGTCGCGAACACTGACAACACCCAACATTAAAAAAAAACTATTTACGTACGCTCGAATAAATTCAACCAATACAGGTTAAACTTTGACATTTTTAAATATCTCGGTAATATGTCGTGTGAAAGAATAGCTCATGTGAAAATTAAAGTTATACGGTTAATTAATTTGGGCAAGAAGACGTTTCAAAACAAAAGATACGTATCCCAGATATAAAAGGTCCCGACATGGGCCGGCTTTTATATATTGTGAAAGCAGATGTCCGAGTTATTTTTCCATACGAGTATTTGTATATATTAGAAGGTATATTGTTCATTTACTTACTTTGGGTTAGATAGATCAGTTAATTTTGTTTAGAGATATATATAAAATAAATACTAAAATGTCAATTTTAAACCGTGTAAAACAATTCGTTTAGAAAAGCTGGGCTCAAAATTATTTTTTGTGCGGACAAGATGACGCCAAAGTAAACAAGATGGATATTTATGTCTGGGTATATGATGGAAGTTCAGACAATTTCCTCATTTCAATGGATAAAGCAATTTCACATCGGCACATCCAACACATCGGCAAGGGCGGGTGCTCTCAAGGTTCGATATAAATAGAGTATCGGCCCGCTGCCAAAAGCTACGTTGCCCGCATATAGTTACGCTATATGCAAACGCAGCGTCTCGTAGATCGCGCTTCCCGATTTGGGACAGCGAGCGTCCCGGTACGTGCACTGCGTCCCAATACGACGGCAACAGGTTGTTGGTGATCCACAACATACATTCATTGTACGATGACTCATGTATTTTTAGCCGGGATATTAAGCTTAATGTGCAAGCCTTTTAATTTAACGAGTGGAAATCCTCATGGGTACCCACCGCTTTCGGGGGAAGTGGCGGGTTATGCCGGACTCCTACCGGCTAAAACCACTCGGTGACCTTCCTCTGTGCGTATCGGGTGACTGCTGGATCTCCGAAGAACGCACCGCAGTCACCCTTACACCTGCCCGCAAGCACAACCGCTCAAAAGCCTCCATCTTCTGATGCCATCACATTGACGACAGCAGCATGGGGTCACACCATGCTATACTGCCTCACTTCCCGGGCTCACTGACACCCCGATTAGTTGACTCACAGCCCCAACCCCCTTTTAGTCGCCTCTTACGACTGGCAGAGGATACCGTACCCCTATTCGTCACCCGGTACTACAGAGCTCGACCGGCTACCCTTACCTCCAGGGCGGAACATGACAGTCATTATGGCGGCAGGAAAGACAAGGTAGTTGATCCCTACCCGAGCAAGTGGTAGTACACTCTAACATCAGCCCTGTGTACGGCCTTAACTTTTTCTGCCGTCGTAATGGCATTGTCGGTTCGCTTTATACCATAAAAATGGATTAAGTTATGAAGCTTACGAACTCAACATAACGCTGATACCAATTTAGGTAGAGTCGTCTCAAAATAACTAACAAGATACAACTACGGTGTTAGTTCTTTTTGTTTATGTTATAGGAAGGTAAACAAGCAGACGGATTTCCTGATGGCAAGAAATTCACGCCGCCTAGAGACACCAAAGGCGGTAATAGTGCGTTGCCAACCTGAGGTCGGGATGTTAGGCCTCGAGCAAAAGAAAGTTGACCGGCTACATTACCCTCCGAACCGGAACACGTCATGACGTTATGGCGGCAGGTATAATAGGTAAGGCGGTGGTACCAATCCGGGCAAGTCGCTGCGAAACTCTACCACCTAGTCAGATGTCACAGTGTTAGTGATGATAAGCCTATGCTCGCCTTTTACTAGCTGCCTGGAAAGGAAGGCAGGTCTATTCTGCAAAGAAGCCGGGACCAACACGGGGAAAAACATTTGCAAGTAAACTTAGCCATCCATTTACGAACTGCATGCTGCACAGAACAGTCGGCAAGTCACATCTAGTTTGTTTAATATTATCGTGACAATACAGAAACTATTTTCCGTTACAAATTAGTATCTAGTTGTATTTTACATTTGTAAACGGTGAGTTTATAAAAAGCTGATTACGCACGTACATAATATGTTAAAGTTATTGTGTACTGTCATCCTGACTACACAGAAGTTAGTGTTCTGAATAGTAAACCATAATGTCACGCCCAAGATCACTACAGTGGTTGTTAGAGGCGCAATTAATACTAATGTAATCTCAAGTACGCCATTATCGTGTTCCAGTATAAAGTACACAGTTTTTTACGATGTTAGAAAGAAAACTAGCAGACGGATTTCTTGATGGTAAGAAGTTCACGCTACCTAGAAACAACAAAGGTGGTAATGGTGCGTCGCCAACCTGTGACCAGGGATGTTATATGAAATATGAATTGCTATCATCTATTAAATCAAAATCACGAGATTTTTTTGGATATAGCTTTTTTATGATAATGGAAGGCAAAGAAGCAGACGGATTTCCTGATGATAAGAAATTCACTCCGCCTAGAGACAACAAAGGCGGTAATGGTGCGTCGCCAACCTGACACCGGGATGTTAGGCCTCGAGCAACAGTAAGTTTACAGGCTACTACTCTACACTAAGAAAGATGTTAATTAATTTTATATATATAAATTTTGTAATGTTCCGCAATCAATCACATAATGCACATTTTTTTAACCCCCGACGCACGAGGGTTGTTATAAGTTTGACGCGTGTGTGAGCGCGCGTGCGCGTGTATGTGTGTGTGTGTGTATGGATGTGTAATCATCAGCTCATTTGGAAGCATCGGAATGGATATTAGACGCACTATGGGTATTTATATAGCTTTTGAATATATGTGAGACAGAACAGTTAAAACACTAACAACCGGTGGTACAACTGAGCTGCTCTAATGATGGAGCTTCAAGATAGGAAACGTAACCCTAGAATGCCTACTGGTAAAGCCATCAAGTGTGAGACGAGACCAGGATTTGATTACAAGGGCCTGATAAAAGAACTGGGAGGTAGCTGATGGATGACTTTTAAGAGTTACGTTTATCAAGTATTATGTTTCATCATCTTTGCAGTTTATCTAAAGCACATCGAAAAAGTTCTTATAAGTTAGATGTGTGTATGTGAGTGTGTCTGCCTGTGGCGTCATAACTTTCGAAAGGACCGTTTCATTCGTCGGACGTCGGAGACGCCTTGAATATTTTTATTTTAAGATAATTAGGAGCTTTTATTTAGCTTCACCTGTCCCGATGTTTGTGAAGGTATCATGCAAATCAAACTTAAACCACTTCCTAATTATGGATTGAGCCATGTTTGGCAAGCACGTGTAAATCGGATTACAATGCAAAATTATTACAAGCTCCTAATTCTCAAAATTATCCTATAATTTCTACACTTATTTCATACTAGAGTAGAGTAATGACCCACTAGAGTAACGGCCACTAGTGCTACTTGCTTAGATAACATTTTTACAAATATATCACCAGTTAGCTGTTCAGTTATAAATGAGTTAGATTCTGATCACTGTAGTCAATTAGCTATCTTTCCTATGAAAATTGAAAAGTCTCAAAAAAAATATATTGTTTACAATCAAATAAATTCTAGTCGATTAGAATACTTTCGGGATAATATATTAGTAAAACTTCCAAATCTACCTTACAATGATGATCCTAATAAATTATTTAATTCGTTATTTAATTTAATTGACACGGAGCATAACAAAGTATTCATACATAGAAAAAAATATATAGCAAAACGGGTGTGTTTCAATAAGTGGGCAACAACCGGTATATTAATAAGTAGAAAACGCTTATTTGATTTATATTACGAAAAATCGTATAACCATAGCATTGAATTTAAAAACTATGTTAAAGTATATTCAAAATTGTTTAAAAGAGTATGTTCTATTGCTAAGTCTATGTATTTGAAAAACATTATTAAAAGATCCGACAACAAAATCAAGGCCACGTGGAATATTATAAATACAGAAACCAATAAATGTCAAACTATTAATGACGGGTTTTAATTAAATATTAAATATAACATGCTTGGGGATAGAGATTTCAATCTCCCACTGCAATTTGTAATGTAATTTATTGTACCTTTTATTTAAGTTAAAATCAGAGTGTAATTTGTATTTTTAAGCTAGATTATATTGTAAATATTATTATTGAAAAAAGACAAGCCCGCTGAGTTTTTTTCGCCGGATCTTCTCAGTGTGAGGCCGCGATTCCGATGCGGTGGTAGTTTAAAAAAATGTCGACGAGCAAAAATACCACTTATATGGTTCATGTGAATAAAGAATATTCTGATTCTGATACATTATTTTTTATACATATATGTATAATAAATCTATAGAAGGGTCAATTCTGTACATTGAAAATATTGAAAAAATAAATAGCAATGTTACTGGATCGATACCAAACCCAAATATGTGATTAAAAATTTTTTTGTCTGTCTGTCTGTCTGACTGTATGTTCGCATAACGTGAAAACTAAAGGATTGATTTCAATGAAACTTGGTACAATTATAACTTATTATCCTGGGCATAAAATGGGATACTTTTAATCCTGAAAAAATACGTAGAAACAAAATAAATCTTAACTTTTCAGTTTTATAACGCGAAGACCGACATCCACGCGGACGACGTCGCGGGCGGAAGCTAGTCTTTAATAAGCTTATTTAAATCTACTGCTGAGATAAACACCAATAAAAGGCACAAATACATTTTTCTTGATTCTTTGTTCTGAACCTTTTCCTGACAATAATTTTAACGATAAAAAAATAATTACACATCTGTTCACGCGTCATGTGCTGACTCATCAAATTAAACTTTAAGTAAATGTTTACACATCATCAGAATCAATTAATGAAATGATTATTGACACTGAAATAGTGATGTTTTTTAAAATTTGCATGCTTGTACAAATCAATGTTTTCATAGATAAAGGGGCTGAAGATAACTAAACATTTCTGTGATGAATCATAATGATGGGTAAATTACCGAAGTTAACCGACGACGACAGTAAAAAAATTGGATTACGAGGTCACCTTTGTTGACTGATTTGCAACCGAATGAAATATTTCGGAAGTGCCCTAAAAAGTATAACGCTGAAAATAGTTTCACCATATGACTCACTGGACTCGATCGTGAGAGAAAATATGAGAATTTATAGCCAGCGCACTATTTAGTACCTGCAATATTTGTTACAGCATACCGTTATATTTTAAATGCCTACAAAAAAGCGTTGTGTTTTCTGACGGCCAATGTTAATAATATTTCTCTAAAGATGGATTTCAAGCAATCTAGATAGCTGCGTATCCGCCGGCCTATCTTTTACCTAATTGCCATAATTATCCTGTCCACAGATATGTTATTGGCAAGCGATAACATAAAAATGGATCGAAATATCAATCTTGGACAGCAAGTTTTGGATTAGGATGGATTATTAATATTGGCCGTAAGTATACAATGTATCTATTACCCGCGACTTCATGCCGTATAGATAAATTAGCTCTGTTCTAGGAACCCGTTGAGATACAGAAATTAGAGTAGCTTTTGAAAAGGGTAATGAATGTGAAGGAAGCCAGACATGTATGTCAGGATTTTGTACTCTATACTCTCTGCCTACCTCATAAGGGACTTGGCGTGAAAATATGTATGTGTATATTCTAGCACAAAATGTTGGAGATATGTATTCCTAGTCATAAGGAGAACCATCTAAATGTTTGCTTTCAATGACATACAGAAATAAGTAACCGTCAAATTAAAACAATTATTTAAATTATGTATATGGCGCACCCCTTGCAAACAAACCCTGGGGACTAATGGACATAATGCTGGGAACAACGTCTATTACGTATTATTATATAATTCAAGGCTTTATGTGGTGCAATATTTCGTTAAAATAAGTTAGATACGATCTTCGGACTTTATTATAACTCATTATACAATGGTATGTGCACACGCTGAAGCTGCTGGTATTGGTATTTGGTGCTCGTACGCAATCATAAACAATGGAAAAACAATCCACATGCAGCGCGCAACGTTTTATCTAAATATTTTGTAAACTTTGTGATCACCAATATTATAAAGCCGAATGTTTCCACTAAACACGTAAATAAATATTTCTGGACAAATGGCACTATATGCAAAAAATCTTGTTATATTGATTTAATAGATGATAGCAATTCATATAAAATAACAGTTAAAGAAAACGAACGAAGACGTTTTATATCTAGCTGACCTAAAAAATAGAAATTAATTTTCTATGCTAGTAGTTTCAAATAGAAAAATTGAGATAGAGAAGAAGAGAGAGAAAATCACATTAAATAAATGTAAAAAATGCAAATTATTTTAATTTAATAAACTTATGAATGAATATATCTGAACAAATACAAGAATTGAATTTAATTTGACTAATTTATACATATAATAAATCTGTAGAAGGGTCAATTCTGTACATTGAAAATATTGAAAAAATAAATAGCAACAGTACTGGATCGATCCAAACCCAAATACATGATTAAAAAATTTTTTGTCTGTCTGTCTGTATGTTGTATGCTGTGATGATTGTGATGAAACTTGGTATAATTATGCCTTATTATCCTGGGCATAAAATGGGATACTTTTTATCCTGGAAAAATACGTAGAAAAAAAAATCTTAATTTTTTCAGTTTTAGACCGACATCCTGGAAGCTAGTTGTTAAATAAAACTACTATAGTATATACTACTTTTTAAACATTTGCACACCATATTATGTTTGTATAAACAAATATTTATGTAACAACTTTTAACACATGTTCAGCAAATAAGTACTTAATTTCATTCCATTTTATTTGATCAAACCCAAAGGTTGGCAAATTATATGCTTCTGTTATATTACAGGTGTTAGTCAGATATGAATACATAGAAAAACTTGAACGTGAACTTTATATTCAAATATATATTGGAATAAATACAGTGAAACTTGGTTAAGTGGGACCTGGATAAGTGAGAAAACCCCATAACTGGAACTCATGCTAAGGTCCCAAACACTTTGGCACTGAATTACCTCTGTTAGTGGGACGAGATAAGCCTCTATATCTGAGATTTGTTTTTTCGATTTATCATCATAGTTACCTCTATAACTGAGACAGCGAGTAAATTTTATATGCATAAACCTCTGTAACTGAGATAACATTGTTTAATTACTCATTCTTATTCTACCCACAAATTCCACACGTAATTCCAAGTACGTAAGTACAAATATTGAGCTTCATCAACCTTCAGTGTTAGTTTCGCTTTACTATCATACAGATGTTTATCCGAAAATGCTAAAACGAAAGCTACAATCGTTATCATTACGTGAAAAACTGAAGTTAATATCCGTTTATGAAAGTGGGAAGACACGCGAAGAAGTTTGTGCCGAATTTAATGTGTCAAAATCTACTCTTTGTAGGATAATTCAGAGTAAACCTAAAATTGAATCATAATGTTCTGAAGGACAAGGGAAACTAAAACGTGTACGTTTATCAGAATATTCTGAACTTGAACAGTGTTCGCTAACATGGGTCAAGCAACTTCGTAACAAAAACGTCCCGGTAAATGGACCGATGATTAAAGAAAAGGCACAAGATTTCGCACGAAGGCTCGACATTCATAATTTTTGTGGCAGCAATGGTTGGATGGAAAGGTTTAAGAAAAGAAACGCTATAGTTTGCAAAGGAATTTGTGGAGAAAGTAATGCTGTTGTTGTTAACAAATGCAGCCAATGGATTGAAGACCTAACACTTCTATTACGCAATTTTTCTGCTGATGACATTTTTAACGCAGACGAAGCGGGTTTATTTTATAAGTGTCTACCCGATTAAACTTTTACCTTAAAAGGTGAGTCTTGTAATTCTTGAACTTAGTAAGGAGCGCATTACAATACTTCTAGGTGCTAACATGTCAGGAACTGAAAATTGTTTATCTTATTAATCGGAAAATCTAAGTCTCCACGATGTTTCAAAGGTGTTAAAACTTTGCCTGTGAACTTCCAAAATAATGAAATGTCATCAATTGGTGACCAAAGCATATTTAATAAAATGTATAATATCGAAAAACATCTGATGGCTGATACGGAAGTATAACGACAAACTAAAATGACAGATTTTTATAATTGATACGTTCTGTTTCCATATTCGCACATATTACGTGTAAAAACGTGCTTGAATATTTTTGTTGATTACATTTGTATGATTACCTTTAAGTACTTTTTTTATTAAAACTCATTTACATACATAACACGTTATTTTATTTAATGATCGCACCTGTATAACTGAAATAACCTGTGTTCTCACCTCTATTAATGGAACCCTCTATAAATGAGACAGATATTTATTTATATATACCTGTATATCTGAGACACTGGGTTAGTGGTACACCTCTATAAGTGAAACAACATTGCAGAACCCTTGATGTCTCACTTAACCAGGTTTCACTGTATTATAATCTGGGTGAAAATTCAAAAACACAGACATCAAATTCATAATACGAGTACAAATGCCTGTCCAAGTCGGGAATGGAACCCTAGCTTCGGTGATACTCTATAACTGAGGTGTTAAACGTATCGCTGCTAACCCCTCGGCAAACAAAGAGGTCAATTTAGTTTGTATTTATGTTATAACTAGCTGTTACCCGCGGCTTTGCCCGCGGAGTCTACTAATTTGATATTTAGCTCTCCAACACTGCTCGTTAAAATTTTAAGATAAAATGAAGCCTATATCGCTATCTAAAAGAAAAACCTCTAACAGATTTTTTTTCGAAGTTTTAGAAATATACATATTGGTGCCGATTCGCTTGGTACAAACTAGTCTAATCTAAACTAACCTAAAATTAGATTTAGAGTTGTCAAATCACATTTGGTATTC
>NJDD01003837.1:125232-142728 GCA_002245505.1 Calephelis nemesis | reverse complement strand
ACAAAACACCGGTTTATGTCATATCCCGTACATAAACAATAAGCAAAATGGCGTCGTATATTAAGCCATACTTACTGCGTTAGCACTTATTTTGTGTCCCGGCCGAATCACTATCTATTCAATTTATTGCCGTCTTAGTACTGTCAAATTAGACAGAAATTTTAGAAGTATGGTGACAACGGAATACCATTTCTCTAAAACTAGTCTAAAATTAGAAAATTTTAGGTTAGTTTAGAATTAGCGGTGACACACCAAAATCGGCACCATTGTCTCTGAGGTCTAACCGTGCGTATTCGGAATGACTTTTTGGGATCTTGGGTTCGATCTCCGGTCCGGGCAACAAAAAAAAAACAAAAAGAAATTGTGAAGTTTCAATTTTCTACTAAAAGTAACGTTGCCACTTGCCCGGGATTGGATAAGTGCCCGGTTGGCTACAGGATTGTCATCTACCAAATTGGACTTAATGTCTTCGGCTAGTCGTGAGCGCTCTGGTTGTGCAGTTAGGCAGAACTTCGGGGATATCTTCAGAAACTCACATTTAGAAATTGTCATCTACCAAATTGGATTTAATGTCTTCGGCTAGTCGTGAGCGCTCTGGTTGTACAGTTAGGCCTAACTAACCCGAACTAAACTAACTTCAGAAACTCACATTTAGAAATTGTAGCAACAAAATTAAACTCTTCAGCTTTTTAATATTAGTATAAACAGATCCTGTGATAAATTTGACCTTGCACAGAAAAATGTCCTCGCATAATGATGTGTCTACCTACTCCAAACGACGTCATTTGAAAACAATTACTGCATTTGCCCATATTGCTTAAAAATCTTTGACATTCATCAGAATTGCAAAGTAAAAGATACTTTAGCGGCTCAGCTGGTTCACCAAGCAAAAGTAATAATACTTTACCATTAAAACAACCATGCGCTTCATCTTTGAATTTTAAGGGATTACAATGCGGACATTTTTTATCATTTTTCCAATTAAAATCAAAGGAGTATTTTTATACTGTAACGTGTGGTCATAATAGTCCTGCATTAACAAAAACATTCCTATTAAAGCTACTGAAAATGATTCTACTTTGAGCTTGACGCTGAACGCTAGCTGATCTTATCCTTTGCGTCTGTGTAAATATCTCCAAATCCCTCAAAGATACTTAACGGTCAGCCAGTTCCGCAAGTCTGTTGAGTCTGAGAATGGACTGACCATTGTCGAATGCTAGCAAGTGATCATAATCCACAAAAACACTATTCTTGCCAACATTTTTTTAGAGTTTCCCTCGATTTCCCCAGCATTTCATAATCAGATCCTGACCTGGTGACCATGGGACCACCTCTGAAATATACCCTTTCAAACAAAAAACGATTTTCCATACGAACATTCATCACCTCTTTTTACCCATTCTCCCTCATTTTTTAGGGATAAAATGTAGCCATTATTTTTTCGTTTATCATAAAGTGTCTAAATACTGTTACAGCTTTAAAAATGGCAACTATACATATGAACAATCATCCCCTCTTTTTACCCATTCTTCCCCATTTTTTGCGATAAAAAGTAGCCTATGTTCTGTCGTTTATCGTAAAGTGTCTAAATACAAAGTTTCACTGTTACAGCTTTAAAAATGATGAATATTCATATGAACGTTCATCCCCTTTTTTTACCCACTCTCCCCTATTTTTTGTAACAAAAAGTAGCCTATGTTGTTCCTTAGGGTCTATTCTATCTCTGTACTTAATTTCTTCAAAATCGGTTCACTGGTTTAGGCGTGAAAGCGTAACAGACAGACAGACAGAGTTACTTTCGCATTTATAATATTAGTAGGGATTTTTAACCAATTTTGATATGATTATGATATTAATATTTGCTATTTTAGTATGTGTATCATAATTTCTGTGCGTGTTTTTCGTTAATGATAAACTGAAGTACGTGGTGCATTGTTATGGACTTATGTTAAAAATGCTGTTAAATATTTTTCCTACGCAAATTGTGCCACCCCCGTTAACCCCCATAGGGGTTGTTTAAAAAACACGCTTAGATATATATCTCATAATTTGTATTGCAGAGCATTATTTCAGTGTCACGCAAAATATTTCAATAGAATTAAATTTTCCAGACAAACTTAGCCACCCCCTTTAACCCTCAATGGGGGTGAATTTCGAAAAACCCTGAAATACGTGTTTCAACATTTGTACTAAAAAGCATTAATTCAAAGTTTCATGCAAAAATGTGCACTAAAAATATTTTTCTCATATAAACTTTGCCACCACCTTTTAACCCTTTTAGAGGTTGAATTTCCAAAAAATAATATGCCCATGTCCTTCTCATGAATGCAAACTATCTACATACCTAATTTCAGCAAAATCGGTTGGGCGGTTTAGGCGTGAAAAGGTAACAGACAGACAGACAGAGTTACTTTCGCATTTATAATATTAGTATGGATTATTTATGTTACACCGTGATGACCGCTTTCGTAACAGTGATATCTGAGAACGAGTGTGATTGAAAGAAAATATTGGCGTTAAAATGAGCTGGTTCGGGTATTGGGAAAGGATGACAGATGAAAGATTGACAAAGCAGATATAATGCGAATGTGGATGGATACCTAGATAGGTACATGGGGAGACCTAGTTTACATTCTACGATCAAATCGTTTTGACGTACTGGCGTATGAAAAGTGTTACGATTGTGGAAGAGGCCAGGCAGTTCTGCGGGATCGCGACATTCGGTAGTCGATACTCTCTACTTCTTAGTCTTCTTGCTAACTCGACGCGATGTATTAGGTACATGTTATACCGTTATTCACATGATACTAACTCTTATTATACTACTATATACTCTTTTATTTTTTTTTATCAAATCATTTTAAATACCAACTTTATTATAAATGTACTAGCTTTACACCGCAATGGATGTATTACTAGCAAAAAGTCTCAGCTTCGCAGGGGTGGACATACTTCTATTTCTTTCTAGTTGTAATTAAGACCAGGTTCATCAGAGATAGATAATGTCCTTTTGATTAAGCAAAGTAGTGCCGTAAATTTAGAATTTATTAATTACAATTCTATCAATGCTGCGAGGTATCAAAATCTTTTGGAAGAAAGTTTATTGCCCTCTCAAGCATCAAGATTCCTTAATTTTTCAACATGATGGTGCTTCCTGCTATGTTGCAAAGACAACAAAGACGTGGCTGCTGGCGAAAAGCATCCCTGCAATCGAATAGCCATATAATAGCCCGGACTTATCGCTGATCGAATCCCTATGACGGAAAATGAAAAAAGTTCTTCGTGAAGATCCATCAAGATCGACTTAAAGGCTGAACTATTGGCTATCTGGGAGTCAATTACGTCTGAGGACTGTGCAGCGTTGGTTGCAACCATGCCTCTTCACATAAAGCTGCCGTTGAGAGCAATGGCGACACAACTAAGTAGAAGATCTATTTTGCGTCAGTGACCGGGGTAGACAAATACTTTTGCGTTTTTTTTAGAATATTTTTTTATGTTATGTAAAGTCATGAAAGTATTTCAGTTATGTTAAAATAAACATTAAAATGTTCTTTAAATTTAGTGTACTTTTTATTGACAGTTCTTGATTATTTTACCATTTTTACGTTCTATATTTTACGCTTTGCACTATCTTTCCATACTAGACGAACTTTTTCGCATTGGGGCTCGTATTACGGAATATGGACACATTCATAAAATTGAAATTTTATTTATTCAACTTGCTTTGTATCAGGTATCAGTGGTGTATATTGCTAACATGTTTCTACATCAATGGTGGGCAAACTAGTGAGAGGTTTTAAGCCAGCCTGCCGAGGGTTTTTTTTAGAAAAATTATGAACCGCCTTAAAAAATAATAGTTGAAATGTTAAAATACTATTGAAATTTAAACAATTAAGATACTGAATCGATACTTCAAACATATATATATATTGCGTATTTCTGTTAAGACTTCATAAATAGATTTTATTTTACCTTATGTTATGTTACCACGTTTTATAATCATAACATTTACTGCTATTTTTTTACTAACCGGCCCGCCTCAAGATTAATTTTAATTTACTGGCCCGCCACTACCTTTTTTTTTATTTACCGGCCCGGTCAAAAGAATTTGGCCACCCCTGCCATACCTACATAAAAAAAAGGTTTTAAATTAGTATTGGCAAGAGTCAAACTGCATTGAAAGTGTTAAGGTTGAATAAACCAATGACCTCAAATTAGAGGATACGACAGATCAGAAAGTGTTACATTTATTATTTAAAGTGGTCTTATAATGTTGAGCTTTTCTGCCAAGGTTCGGTCTTACGGACAAGGTTAATGATGACTGTGTTTTGACGTCGTTACTTCTATTTAAATACCACGGGATATGACACATATCCCCGTGTTGGTCCGGGCTAATTTGCAGAATAAACCATCTGCCTTTCTGCCGGGCAGCTCGTAAAAGGCGAGCATAGGCTTACCGTCACTAACACCGTGACATCCTACTAGATGGTAGAGTTTCGCAGCGACTCGTCCGGATTGGTACCACCGCCTTACCTATTCCTGCCACCATAACGACCAATGCTTGCCGTTGACGTGTTCCGGTTCGGAGGGTATCCGTCTCCTTGTTTGCCTTCCGTTATCATAAAAAAATGTCAATATCCAAAAAAATCTCGTGATTTTGATTTATTTTTTTTCTTTCTCCTCCTTCCTCCAAATTTTAAATAAATAAAAATTCTTCTAAGAAAGATTCTGAACCTGCACCCAACAATAACAACAGGACTATACAGGACTATATTCCACTCGTCCAGATCGGTACAACCGCTTGCTTTTCCTATCCCTGGACGAATCACACAAATTAATCTAAACCCCAAATAAAAAAAAATATATATGCTAGTATTTACGGGTGTTAGACAAAGATAATATTGGTAAAGTTAAGCTAAGTTCTAGATAAGGATGTGACTTGGCAATGGAAAAATCGATTTTTATATAAAATAATGGATTTTTAATTTTTCCAAATAATCGGATTACGAAAAATCTATTATTTTAATTAAAAATAACCGATTTGGTACAAAATCGATTTTTTGTACAAAAAATTATGATGAACAAAAACAACTTACCTCTTTGACGAAAACTCCTTCAAAATCCTTAACTAACGCAACACTAACAACCCACTAAATTATTAAAATAATTTATCATTAATAATTAAAATAAAAAACTTCCGATTTATTAACCTACTGATTTTGGGGCAATATTTACACTTCGCAGTTGTACCATTGCTTTTTTATTAAAAATAATTTAAGGATAATTCTGTTTTTTTTTTATATTGATTGCAGAAAGTACACAAAGGTCTAAGGCACATTGGAAAATTATACATACCTAAATGTAATATCATTAAGTTGTATTAATAAAAAAAAATGAACATTAGATGGCAGTAAAAAAATATAACCGAATACTTAACAATATTGAAAAACTGCCACTCGTTAAATTCAAGAATAAGCTATCGCAATGGCCAAATCAAAGTTTTTATGATATAAAACATTTGTTTTGAAAATAAAATATCGTCTATAGCTTAACATGTTTTTATTGTATGTGAAAAATTTAATTTTGAGTGGAATTACATTACTTGAATGTATTATTTTAAATTAAGTTATATTAGTCCAATAACATTTACGTTAATTTAATTTTTATAAATAACCCTAATTGTATAGTGCTTACATATTATGATGTTTAAAAAAAATGAAAATTGTAACATTGTGTAATGATTTTTTTAATGAAAATGATAAAAATTAAAATGACGAACGTAATGTGACCATTTATAACTAATTGATAATTGATATAAATTCGCCTCTGTGGTCTAGTGGTGGTGGGTGGTTGTGTGTGAGTGTGTGTGGATGACTGTGGGGATGTTTTGAAAGATAGTATGGTTGATGGCGCGAAAGAGGTATGTGGAAGTGGAAAGATGTACCATTCTTTAATGGTGACTCATGGGGGGATGAGGAGGTAAAAGCCTCCGTTCGAAGAAAGAAAAAAGACTATGTATCATGTTTCCAATCGAATAACATGAAAGAAATGTACTGTTGCAAGAACATCTCCAAACACTAAGTGAAAGAAAAGCGCAAGAGAGAAAAAAATGAAACTACAAGAGAGGTTGGTTAATAGCTTCAAGATGAAAACCAAACTCTTTTGGAGGGAGGTGAAGAAGTCGCTGAGTTGTTCGTTTGCCTCCAGAATGAAAGGAATTTTGACACTCACACAAAATCGTTACGATACCGTCAAGACTCTGACACGACATTCTCACCAACGACATCATCGTAGCCGTCAACATTACCAATATTTCATTAATTACCGTTGTCTTTGACAATAATCTTATAAACATTAAAAATGCGAAAGTTTGTATGTTTGTAATGAATTAACGCAGCAAATCATGAAATTTGGCACACACATAGAGGTAACTTAGATTAACACATAGGATAGTTTTTAACCCGAAAAAATGTTCCTGTGGGACAACGCGGGCAACAGCCAGTACTATTGCCCGCGTACAACGTTGCCCATTTTTTATATTTTATATTAACAGGCAAAAGAAATCTGTTATTCAAAAACTATGTACAATCGAAATATAAAAAAAAATGAAATTGAAATGGCTAAATCGAGCCCTTTCATTTAATACTTCATTTAATACCTCACACAAAACAATTGTTCAAGATTTATTTTTCCCCCCTCTCTGAATTAGCACCGTAACTCCCTACTTGATTACGCCCATGTTCGAATTTAGAAATTGTACTAACCATATCTAAACACCTACAACATTTCATGAAGATTGGATAAAAATTTAAGTAAAATTATCGTCGAACAAACAAACAAACCTTCAACTGCAACCCCATCTGATCATAGAGACCACCCGCTTTGCTTGCTCGGTCAATAAATATGTAGTATATTATGACAAGACCTCTCTGTGACCGTGTTTGTAGATAAAAATTAACAATAGAAGCAATGATATTTTTATGTTATGATATTTTTTTAACTAATTCAGACCTATCAAGAAAAATACATTAATTATTTATTAAAAATAAAAACCTTTAACCAACTAATTTTACAAATCATAATTTGCATACTAGACTATATCACAACAGATATATTTAATTAATAAGACCTCAATGTTACCCTATTGTATGTTATAAAAAACTATTATTATTATTGGTTGCATCCGTGCGGACAAAAGATTTAAACCGAATTTAGTAATACATAATCGAAAAATGGCTACAAAGTTTCCTCCGAGGTTACCTTTAGTGATACGCAAGTTTACAACAATGTAGATCTAGAACATTTTTAGCCCCTCGGTCAACTCGCCGGGCAATTAATTAGTTAAAATGCACCTAAATCTACCAAAAAGTTGCCTTAAAATGGGTTGTGTAGTTTCGGAATTTTAGCCGATCAGTTTCACCTAAAAAAAACCTTTGTCTTTCGCTGACGATGCTCTAAAGTCTAACATTTGACAAACTTGATCTAATTCCGACAAGGGTTTTTTGATGATTTACGCTATTTCTAGGAAAAGTCCGTTAGAAGCTGGGATGAGCTGCTAGTTTTTTTATATTATTTTTTAAGTGCTTAACGTATTATACGTAAACCTAGTATATTTTTTTTATGATATTGGAAGGCAAACAAGCAGACGGATTTCCTGATGTTAAGAAATTCACGCCACCTAGAGACACCAAAGGTGGTAATGGTGCGTTGCCAACCTGACGCCGGGATGTTAGACCTCGAGCAGAAGGAAGTTTACCGGCTACCTTACCCTCCGAACCGGAACATGTCATGACGTTATGGCGGCAAGAATAGGAAAGACGGTGGTACCAATCCGGGCGAGTCGCTGCTAAACTCTACCACCTAGTCAGACGTCACGGTGTTAGTGCTCGCCTTTTACAAGCTGCCTGGCAAGTAAGGCGGATGGTCAAATTATTTTTCCTATATTTCATGGTGTCTTTATTTCTATGGTAATTCTATTCCATAATATTAGCTATTAGAAAAGAAAGAAAAGAAATAAAATTATTTATTTGCGGAAATATGTGTGTAAATGAGCTGTTACAAAAATATTTAAGTATATCAACATATTCTACCATATTTTGGTGTGCAAATATTTTAACATTTATAAAAAAATATTATTTAATAAGGTACATATGCTTTAACTTCTTAGCCAATTATTTATATTTATAACTAGATTAATTATTTGTTACCAAAACATTTAATAACTATAATTGAATTTAACCCTGTCTACCGTAAACTATTATACTATTACTTATTATTGTCAATTTAAATAAATAATATTAATTACCAGAGATTTACGGACTAATAACATTTATTGTAAAAAAAAACTTGTAGAGAGCCACCGCTAATTTGAAAACACCAAATCAAAACTTCAACTTTTCAAAATAACGAAACCTAAACGGTCGCACCATTATGACATGACACAATTTTGTATTGAAAATGTCGACTTAATGACTGATTAAAAGACCTTGCAGCCATACGACCACCGTATATTAGGTACATTAAGGTGCTAATAATCTTCTTAAATTAATAATAATCCAACAAAAATATATTCAAAAGAAAATAAATACCTAAATGCAACCATGTTTACGAAATCACAAAATCACATTTCACTATATATAATTGTCACATACACTAGTAGAATATATCGTATGGATTTGATATCGCCGAGAACCGACCGCGATAACCTGCATCATAGCTCCCGCACGACGGCACGACACGCGCGAGACGCATCGTCCGCTGGGCTGATGGCTGTCTGACGTCTGAGCCGAGCGCCTACTGCCCCGTGCCCGCGTAAATATAGAAACTGTACGCAGTACGCAGAACAGGAACACCCGAACGCAAATACGGTTATGGACGTCTCCATACGACGTTTACACCTTCAATAAAATTAAATATAAACGTTCGTATATGTACGTACAGAGTATGTATACACATTTTTACAACTGAGCATTTTAATACAATAAAAAGTCTGACTTGGACAATAATATCTAATTCATTATTTTCTAAGTTTGTTAGTTGGCTTTGTTCTTGGCTTTTTAGATTTTTTATGCAAAGAGTTGAGAGAGAGCAAAATTTACCTAAAGAATTGGAATAACGAATCCTATCAAAAATCTTTATAAATATATTCCTTGTGTGCGTGTGTATATAACTAAACTAAACTCCTAAACGACTGGTGCAATTTTGATTTTTTTGGGTATGTTCAAGGGGATTCCAGAATGGATTAGATTCACAATTTGGTCTACTGGAAAATGTATTTTTTATTAATATTTTATTTGTAAGTAGTTATTTTGGAATATTTTACATTCGATCCGGCAGACTGCGCTACTATCGGAGCATCAAATATTATGTATTAGCTGTTAATGTCAAGCAATGTTAAGTTTGCCCGGACAGCTAGTTTTCATGTTAAGTTGTAAACAACTTTATTTTTAAAATATAAGATCAATAACCCGAGCGAAACCGGGCCGGGTCCCTAGTATCACAAACAACTCCCAAGTTTGCAAAATTACATGATCAAGTTTTTGTTATACCTACTATCTGTCAATTCGTATGCTATTAGGTATGTTCTGTTGTACATATTATGTTCTTAATATATTACAATTATAGTGACTGCATTTGGCATAACTTTGAGCAGGACCATTGTCAAAAAGTTATCAGATGTTATATAGAATCAACTTCTTGAAGCTTGGCTCGGGTAATAGATCTTACATTTAAATTAAAGTGAAAAATTACGCGACGACAAATTCTACTATCCTACATATATGTCGGCGCAACCACATTAGTTCCTCTGAAAAACTAGAATAATTAAGTTAAATAACTTGATGATGTCCAGAAAATAAGTTTATAAACCATCAGTTGATTACTTTGAGTCGATTGCGATGTGAATTTAAGGTTATCATTGTTATTTCGATACTTAGCCTAACGACTTGTAAACACCTGCGCCCGCACGTGCGCCGAGCCTTATAAAAACGGCTGCACTGTAAGCGATAAGGCATTCACGATTCACAAGCCGATGGCAGCTCATCGTTATGCTACCCGTTAAATAAACGGAGTGTAAAAGTGCTTGTGAAGTTTTTTTGAGAACACCCAAAATGAGTCATCATCATGGAAACTACAACAGTGGCGTCAGCAATGATGACGTCACACTTTTTAAAAACACCACAAACGTTCCCAATTCGTCATATGCAATAAAAATCCAAAGTTTGTAAGAATAGATGAATGTTAATCTTTTACACAAAAATTACCAAACGGATTTAAATGAAACTTTACAAGAATATAGTTTATACGTCAGAATAACACATTGGCTACAATTTAAAAAATAAACTTTGACAAGCGAGCAAAGTGGCGAGTAGAAGCTAGTTAGCTGTATTTATTTATGTACCTATCCACATTCAGCCACCAAACGCGCGCTATATAACGATCAGTAGAGAAAAGAGAAATGAGAATTGCTGGTAGAAAGGGCCGCGGCACCCCTAGGGGCTAATAGGTATGTTCATGTTTTCTGTCGATTTTTCATAGGTATGTTCATGTTTTCTGTCGATTTTTCATCCGATAATTTTAAATTTTGCAACAACTTCTAATTTTTTAAATAAAATTGATTAATTAATTGTCGGATTGTGCCAGTGCATGAAATACTTAAGGTGATCGTGGTATTTAATTTGATAAATTTTAATCCTGTTTGCGCTTCATCAGCTTCGCAAAGGACAATTTTTGTTAAACATAAAATGGGTATTCATAGTAAGTTATTCTTTAGATAGACATACACAATGGTGAACTTTTTAAGCTTAAAAAGGAAACAATTCTCTCCTAAGATACAGTGTTTATAACTCAAAGGGTTTCAAAAGCAATTTCGGTGTAATCTACAAATGGACAAAATTTTTGGGGTTTTCTTTTATGTGAGAGCACACGACTTTACTGTTAACAAGAGACGACAGCTGTGGCCCATGAAACTATAATGCGTCGTAGCCCTGGGTCCAGGGTTTTACGGTTATTGTACAAATCTACCTGCTACATGTCAGTTCTGGGCAAGTTGCTGCTCAGCATTTTACCGCCAGTGGTCTTGTTGGTAATGATCTACTTAACCAGACAGGAAGCACAGTAATACGTTACAGTGCGGGAAAGCTAATGATGATCTATTCTATACAGGGAATCTGGACTGAAACAGGGAAAAACACCATATTACAAAATAATCACTTATAGGTTATAGGTTTCTATAATAAGACAAACCTATTCTGTTATTTAATCATTTCAAATAAACTGGTAATTTAAAATTTATGCATATTATATCAATCCATATAAAGTTTTACGTTACTAATTTCTACACATACCTATCATAAAATAATATTTTAGTATGCCATAGAACATAATTGAATAAGAATTAATCACTGCATTCTAATCTAATAATATATATTAAATACACAGTTATTATATGCACAGTATAACAGTTATAGTATATACTAGCTGCCTGTTCCTGCTTCAGTCTGATGGTAATTTTTAATCATAAATTAAGATGTAAGCTATCCCATCTTTCAAGTTGGCTCAAACTGCTCACAGTGTGCAAATTTGATTGCAATCGGTTTAGCAGTCCATCTCGGACAAACAATGTGACACATAATTTACATACATTAAGATATTACACAACCTAGACTACATGATGCTTCGTAATACCACTAGTACAGTCAGTCTCCAACTAGGTGAGAGTTCTGTAATAACTAAACTTGATTACTGTGAGAACCATACCTGTATCCTACTCCCTACCATGATGGTTCAACCTTGTTGCAATGTTTTGATGGATAGGATCTCCTGATTAAATCACACAAGAAGCTGATCCCATCCTTAGATAGACCACACACCACTTACATCATTGATATAAATAAGTTTTTATTTTTGTTTAAATATCATTATTCACTTGAACCATACAAGCGGTATTTGTGAACATTGACATTTTTTTTTAAAACTACCACCGGATCGAAACGCGGCTGCACACTGAGAAGATCCGGCGAAAGAAACTCAGCGGGCTTGACTTTTTTCAATAATAATAATTACAATATAAATAAGATTAAAAATATAAATAACAATCTGACTTTAACTAAAATAGTTTTTCTGACAATCAGGAAATATAAGTATTTGTATTCAATTACAAAGAAAAAATACTAGTTTATGTAAATTGAGTTCAGAATTTTTATCATTTTCGAAATCTTACCTTTTGTTGCCACGGCTTTCAATATCATCATCCGTTGATTTTTGTTCTTCATCCTACAACAAAGGTATATTTGTCATTATTTTATTGATCTTTTGGAACATGATTATTTAATAATATTGAATTAGATGCATTAACTATTTATACCTGTACTGTTTCATACAAAAATGAAAACATACATCATTATTATTATTAAAAATCCACAAATGTAAACAAAATGTGTAACACCAAATATTCTCATTTTATTTTAGTAGGTTTTTAATTTAAAACAAAATAAATTAAACAATTTTGAATTCTTATAACCACTTCATTTGACTTCATACAAAAACATCTTTGCACTATGTTTTTTGTGTATTTGATTTGGTGAAAGAATATTCTGTTATCTAAATTAAAAATAAATAATATAACTTTTCAAATCATAATCAAAATCCTTGTAATATTAATTCTAGTTAATTCTCAGTAAGTCCAATGAATTCAATTCAAAAGCAACACTGCAATGTGTTAGTACAGCTACAGACACAGTGAGCCGCTAAAGTGACAGAATTTTCACTCCTTCAAGTTAATCGTAAACAATATTAAAATAGGTATGCGTTATATACATTCAAGAAACAAGAAACAGTAAGGGCCACACACTGCCCACTGGGCAAAAAAAACTTAGGAAAGGTGAGTGTTTAGTTTTAAGGTCCCACAGGGCACTTTTTTCTGGGTACTTAATGTAGGGTTTTTTGCAAAAACTGATCCAGCACCAGTGAAATAATGTTTTTTTTGTTAGAATGAGTTAGGTGTATTCTGGGGTTTCATAATCATATTTAAGGTGAATGTGCTGGTGTATAATTGAGAGATTTTACAAGAAGGAAATTTGAAACTAAATTAAAAAATGCTCCATACAGTTAACTAGATCCTGAAAAAAAGTTTCCATTAACTTTACTTATCAGGAGTTTCAATGCCCCCACAACAGTCTAGGCAAATTTGCCGCTGGGGGATGGGAGCTGAGTACCCGAGGTTAAGTTAGAGCTTGAGAGGAACCAATAGGACCAGGATGGTGGCTCCTTCGTAATCCTTTGGCTTGCGTGGGTGATTACACACATAGAAAATGGAATCTAAATGAGATTTAATTTGTAGTAGAAATCTAAATATATAAAAATGCAAAATCCCTATTTCCAACAATTGAACTTATGTTTTCCCCATTTCCCTTGGGTCATCGCATCACACCTGAATGAATGAAACAATTTCAGTTATTATTTTTTTGTTGTTGGCTATAGTCACAGCCTTACCTATTCCTACTGCCACAATAACTTTATCGCGTTCTGGTCTAGAGAGTAGGATATATGTTGTAAAAAAAAGGCCTTCCATCATCACAGCCTGTGAATAAGTGTGAACAGGCCATGACTATCTCTTACCATCAGGAGAGCGGTGTAGTTAATAGCTGACCACTAATATAAAAAAAGTCAGAAAAAGGTTCATATGCAAAAAATAATAATCAAGTCGGCTAAGCTATCTGTTACTAAAATATACATTAAATTTGATGTAATGTCAAAAATAGAAAAGTCATTTCAGGAATAAGTTACAATAATGACAGCATGTTTCAAAGTTTTATCAACAGTTTCTTGTTCCTTGTAGTGTTAAAATTATTGACCTAACTTTTACATCCGTTTTTGTGACTTACCGTTTTGGGTGTTTGCACACTCTGAGTACGTCGAATAGTTACAAGTGCCATACCATATCAACCCTAACTAAACATTATCTGAGCAAGATTTAATCACAACAGAAACTTAAGTAATATTGACTTATCAATAAAACTAATCATATTTACTAATCAAAAACTTGATATATTTTTAGAGGAAACAGCCAAACTACAAATATTACAAAACACATCACAATTTAAGTATCAAAATATCAACAAACAGCTTCAAAATAAATATTATAATAGTCCTTTGTAAGTTTATAAATAATTTTATCTTGCATTTGCAAAGCAATGCATTATTTATTCAGACAGACATATTTCACAAATCACATCACAAAGACAGTACCTACAAACTATTTTTTATCTACAAAAGTACAGATTAGGATTGAGTTAAAAATATCGATATATCAAAATATATATCAAAATATCGATATTTTTTCAATAAATAATCGATAATTATCGTCGATATTTTAAATCTTGATATATCAAAAATCGATATTTTTTTCCGGATATCAAATTTGATATTTATTTATGAGCTCTCGTTCCACTTCAGTTCTCGATTAAGACCGCATTCACAAACCAAGTCGATTAGTACCTGACAGTAGTCTGTGTCAGCCGCACATTAATATTTTGCATTTAAAGCTATATTTTACTTTAAGGAACAGAAACAGCTCCATATCTGTCTATCTCTATCTCTGAAATGGTTTACGCATTTAAACTATCGTATAGCACGTTCTCGCTTACTCTCGGCTCAGTGAATCGGTATTTTAGTCGTTCGAAAATGAATCTTAAAACTAATGAGCTAGAGATATGATTGGAAATGGGGTGAGCCGAAGAGTTTGCACGGTTTGCTAATATTTCGATATATATCGATATTTTTACACGATATTCGATAAATATCGATAGTTTTAAATAATATCGATATATCAAATATCGATATATTTCTTTCATTTGCCCATCCCTAGTACAGATTATGTGTAACGACTACAGGTTAAAAATGTGTGCGTGTACTAGCCATTGACCTCTAAGTATATGGACATGAAATAGTTACTAAAAAAGCCTGCCGCTGGCTACTAAATATGGCTGCCATTTGACATTACTAAGGCTGTCCAAAAAACGTAAAGTATCGATATCGATACATAATCCATAATCTTAAAATAAAAATTTTCAATAAACCCCCGACAAACCAATTTTTACGATAGTTACGTTTTTAACGATAAACACACACTATCGCACATATTTTGATGTGCTTTAGGCAAACTCCAAATATAATAAAACACAATACAGTCAACTTTTAAAAAGTATGATCAATCAGCAACCTCCCAGTTCTTTCATTAGGTCCTTGTCAAGGTATTCACTATAATATTTATTGCGTCTATAGATCAAGGTTCTATTTTATCATCGCCATGTGCTTGTCCCCACACTTATTACGTAAAATACCAATTTTCGATTTCGACAAAATTTGGTATAGTAATTGTTCTAGACACTTTAAAAAAAACATATCTAAATAATATCATCACGCTGGAAAAGCCGCGGGCAACAGTACAAAACAAAGTTTGCGTCAGAAAAGGTAGTATTCCGATATCGATACATGATCTATTAATATAGATATGAATTGTTATTTACCTCTCGATTGAAATTGCTACAAATGTATAGCTACTCAGTTGGCTTCTAAATAGGAAAATGCAATGAAAAGAAAGAAACAACATTTTTTCACTTTTCACCAGCATACTTTGTTTACATTGTGATGTGCAAAAATGTTTACTTTTACATAAGTTAAGTCTTTATTTTTATTACAATATTCATTATCATTATAAAAAAATGTGATCAGATTATATTTAAACCACTTTCCTTACTTAAAAGTGAGCATTTGAAATAATTCTTGTAACGATAGACCATGATTGACATTTTCAGTGGCAATGGTATACATTTTTATTTTGTCCAAATATTCTTTTCTGGGAACGTAAAATAAAATATCGACAATTGTAATAGTATACTTCACTATAAAAATTGAACACTAAATATGGATTCTTGGCAAGCCTGACAACTGTCATGGCGTCAATTTAAATCGACGCCAAAATGAGCATAGACAAAAATGTCGTTATCTCTTTCGGCGTACATAATATCAACATTTGTTAAAAAGAGAAAAAGAGATTTTGTTAAGTTATATGTCGATTCCAACGGTATTTATACAACTAAATTTGACTATATAACATTGTTGCACATCTTTGTATATTCCTATTTCAATGGTACTAGCGTACACTCGTAAGAAGTGAAGAAGTGAAACTTCTTTGTGACGCTATTTTTTAAAAAATAATTTATATATGCAACTTTGCAGTAATTGGTTAAGTAAAGTTTATTGCCAATCCCTACTCCGCTGGAGAAAGTATACTTCAAATCACGCGTGGTAGGGATACGAACAAAGATGGCGCGTAACGGAAAAATGTGACGCGTAACAAAAAAAAATTACACAAATTTTTTTTACAACCCCGATAAAGAAGTTTCACTTAAAAAATAAATTGCAAACAATAATGAATGATAGTGGTTCTCTATCTTTACCATAGTCTCAACTTTCAAGCTGAACAGCTTTGCGTTCCTATCAAAACAACGACAGATGCCACTCACTGTCATGTTTCTAATGTAGAAGACGTAGAGTTTTGGTGCCATCGTGAATGAAGATGGTCGTATTTTTTTCACAACTATTGAATTTAGAGTAAATTATGAGTAAGATTAGTTAATTTAGGTGGAAATTACTTTAATTTTGTTCAGTATAAGTGCACAAATGAAATAATCATAAAGAAATTAGTGTATCATAAATTTTCTCGCAGCCGCAAAATCTCCCAAAATGAGCTTGTGTATAGTGACTACCGCTTTACTCAAGACCCTGACGTGACTTTTTCAATAGTGACTAATGAGTGTATAAGAATTAATTGATACGGAAGACATATGACTAATGACTGTATAAGAAATAGTTAACACATAAAACGTAGTAGCATGGCTTAAAGGTCTTAGCCGGCCACAGAAAGGAGCAAATTAACTTAAAAAAAAAGAGGGGAGTTTTGGCGTCATCGTGAACGAAGATGGTCGTATTTTTTCATAATTATTGAATTTCATGTTTATATTCAGTGAAATTAGTTAATTTAGGTGGGAATTAGTTTAGTTTTGTTCAGTGAACGTGCACAAATGAAATAATCATGCAGAAATGAGTGTATCGTAAATTTGCTCGCTGCCGCCAAATCTCCCAAAGTGTGCTTGTGTAAAGTTACCACAGCTTTACTCAAGAGCCTGACGTGACTTTGTAAATAGTGACTAATGACTGTGTAAGAATAATTAACGGAAGACATGTGACTAATGACGAAATAATTAATACGGAAGACGTGGCAGCATGACCTAAAGGTCTTAGCCGGCCCCAGAAAGGGGCAAAATAACTTAACAAAAAAAAGAGGCAGCATGGCCGAAAGGTCTTAGCCGGAACCAGAAAGGGGCAAATTAACATACATACATACATATCTTCACGCCAAGTCCCTTACGGGGTAGGCAGAGAGTATCGAGTGCCAGACCTCACGATCCTGACAAACCTGTCTTGCTTCCTTCA
>NJDD01003837.1:75596-124066 GCA_002245505.1 Calephelis nemesis | reverse complement strand
AGACTTCTTCACCTCCCTCCAAAAGAGTTTGGTGTTCATCTCGAAGTTGTTAGACAACCTCTCTTCCAGTTTCATACTTTCCCTTTCACGCTTCTCTTTCACTAAGTATTTGTTGATATTCTTGCAACAACGGTACATTTCTTTCTTCAAATCTTTCATACTGTCATTCGACTGCAAACATGCTACATAGTCTAGCCAAGCTTTCTTCTTCCTTTCAACGGAGGCTTTTACCTCCTCATCCCACCATGCATCACCATTCATAGACTTGTGCATCTTTGCACTCCCACATACCTCTTTCGCAACATCAACCATGCTCTCTTTCAAAACATTCCAACAATCATCCACGTCTAAGTCCTTTTTAACCTAAAAAAATTAAAAAAAAGAGGTAGTTGCCGTGCGACCCGCGCCCTTTGTCTTGTTAAAGAGTACCATTACGTACTACGTAGTATTTATATACTCTTTGAAGAGTACCTATTATATTCCTTGGTCTTGTCATATCGTGCACAAAATGAACCCCGCCAAAAATTTCCACCAATAGCATTTTTTGATGTTCAAAAATATTCAAAATGTCCAATTAACCAAAGAATTACTTTTTTGCTTTTCACCTGTGAATATTGTTTCGTTATTAGTTATTTATATGTATATGGTATAAGTGAAACAAGATTTTTATATACTATGTAATATGATTATCATGAATTAGTAAAAGCAGTGATTAAAAAAATTAAATAAACGTATTTTATTTTCAGTTGTAAAAGATGAGTTTCAGTTATAGGAAATTAAATAATACTTATTGTAGACGCATATAGAAAAAAAATGATTCTGTGCATTTAAAGTTGAGAAACTTCAAGAATAACAAAACGCGACTCACGCCATGTAATGTAATTAAAAAAAAATTGAACCGTATAGGTGACAGCGCTATTTTTCCACACGACGTAAGCTGTATTATTGTAAACCAAAAAATACAAATACAAAAACCAAAGAGTTCATCTAAATGTCAAGATTTGTTAAATTTTGATTGACACAAAAGTCAAAACTAAAATTGTTATTTTATTCCCTTTTGTTTTGAGAAAAACTAGCATACGGTTTAACTCCAATGTTCTTCAGATGGCGGTCTGAACGTGTAGTTCTCTTACTAGTCTGTGACTCGACTTGAAATACGGTGATAGATCACAGTTAATGTCATTGACCTCTAAGTATATGGACATGAAATAGTTACCAAAAAAGCCTGCTGCTGGCTTCTAAATATGGCTGCCATTTGACATTACTAAGGCTGTCCAGAAAACGTAAAGTATCGATATTGATACATAATCCATTATCGTAAAATAAAAAACTTTCAATAAACCCCCGACAAACTTATTTTTACGATAGTTACGTTTCCAACGATAAACACACACTATCGCACACATTTTGATGTGCTTTAGGCAACCTCCAAATATAATAAAACATAATACAGTCAACTTTTAAAAAATATGATCAATCAGCAACCTCCCAGTTCTTTCATTAGGTCCTTGTCAAGGTATTCACTATAATATTTATTAAGTCTATAGATCACGGTTCTACTATATCATCGCCTACTTATTACGTAAAATACCAAATTTCGACGAAATTTGGTATAGTAATTGTTCTAGACACTTTAAAAAAACATATCTAAATAATATCATCACGCTGGCAAAGCCGCGGGCAACAGTACAAAACAAAGTTTGCGTCAGAAAAGGTAGTATTCCGATATCGATACATGATATATTAATATAGATATGAATTATTATTTACCTCTCGATTGTAATTGCTACTAATGTATAGCTACTCTGTTGGCTTATAAATGGGGAAATGCAATGAAAAGAAAGAAATAACATTTTTTCACTTTTCATCAGCATATTTTTTTACATTGTGATGTGCAAATATGTTTACTTTTACATAAGTTAACTCTTTATTTTATTACAATATTCATTATCAATTTAAAAAAAAAGTGATCAGATTATATTCAAACCACTTTCCTTACTTAAAAGTTAGTACTTTAAATAATTCTTATAACGATAGACCATGATTGATATTTTCAGTGGCAATAGTATACATTTTTATCTTGTCCAAATATTCTTTTCTGGGAACGTAAAATAAAATATCGACAATTGTAATAGGATAATTCACTATAAAAATTGAACACTAAATATGGATTCTTGGCAAGCATGACAACTGTCATGACGTCAATTTAAATCGACGCCAAAATGAGCATAGACAAAAATGTCGTCATCTCTTTCGGCGTACATAATGTCAGCATTTGTTAAAAAGAGGCAAAGAGATGTTGTTAAGTTATATGTCGATTCCAACGGTATTTATACAACTAAATTTGTTATAGAACATTGTTGCACTTCTTTATATATTCCTATTTCTATGGTTAATGTCACCAGTTTGGTACCACTTTGTTATAAAAAAATTAAAAAAAAATTGCTATGTTTCTTGTTCGCCCAAATCATATTATGTCACTTGCCTTAGGTATATCTGAATGCCTTTAGACCATAGAAATAGGAATATATAAAGAAGTGCAACAAAATTCTATTGCAAATTTAGTTGTATAAATACCGTTGGAATCGACATATATAACTTTGTCTCTTTTAACAAATGTTGATATTATATACGCCGAAAGAAGTAACGACATTTTTGTCTATGCTCATTTTGGCGTCGATTTAATGACGTCATGACAGTTCTCATCCTTGCCAAGAACCCATATTTAGTGTTCAATTTTTATAGTGATGTACTATTACAATTGTCGATATTTTATTTAACGTTCCCAGAATAGAATATTTGGACAAGATAAGAATGTATACCATTGCCACTGAAAATATCAATCACAGTATAGCTTAATAATAATTCTTTCAAGTGCTCACTTAAAAGTAAAGAAAGTGGTTTGAATGTAATCTGATCATTTTTTTTTGTAATGAAAATGAATCTTGTAATAAATGTAAAGAGTTAACGTATACAAAGAATAAACACATTTGCAGGCCACAATGTAAAAAAAACGTGGTCGCGAAAAGTAAACAAATACCATTTCTTTCGTTTAGTTACATTTCCCTATTTAGGTATAAGCCAAATGAGTAGCACAAGGTAAGGTGATAGTTGCGATTTCTTTTGGTAGGTTAATAATAATTCTTATCTATTTGCCTAAATTTAACTATCAATCGATCATGTATTGATATCGGTACTCTACTTTTTCTGGTCAGCCTTTTAATGTCAAAACGGCAGCCATATTTAGTAGCCGACGGCAGACTTTTTTAGTAGGTATTTTATGTCCATATACTTAGAGGTCAATGGTTTAGACTTACTTTCAAAATATACGGGTTATACCTTTTCAAGTAAACTTCATACAGAAGGCGGGACTTCCATAGATACATAGCAAACCCGAATTTGTATAAAGTTTAATTGAAAATGTATAACCCGTATAATTTGAAAATAAGTCTAAAGGCATTCAGATATAAGGCAACTAGTGTCATATGATTTGGGCGAATAAAGAACATAGCAAACTTATGAAAAATCTTATTTTTTTTGTATCTAGATGATTTAGATATTGAAATCGATTTTTATTAGTTTTACTACCCTTAAATTATTATAACAAGTTTTATTAAACTATTGCTGACGCTTAATAAAAGGGCAAATAATTAATGAAGTATTTTGTTTATTAATAATTGTTTCACTACAAAGTTACTCTTCAATAATACTGAAATAGTAAATAAATAAAATAAATTAGAATCAAATAAAGGTGACTTATCAATATGTGGAATAGTATTGAAGAATTAATTACAGTCCCAAATCTCAATCCTTTTCTGGACAATTTGATAAAATTGGCTTTCTGTCACTAAGTATGTAGATATTATAAAACTGTAGATGTTTAGAAATAAAGGCCAAGGCCATTAAAACTACCAAACCTTGTCATTTTATGTCCTTTTTTTCTAATTTTTGTATCTTTCTTTGTTTCCCGGTTGCAATTAACAGCAAAGCCACTTATTTAATTATTAAAAAAGTTTTCGAGTTTTGGCACCATTGAAAGAAAAGAAATTAGTAATTTTGGTGTCATTTTGTACAATTTTGTTCAGTGAAAGTGCACAAATGAAATAATCATGAAGAAATTAGTGCATCGTGTATTTCCTCGGTGACCCAAAACCCTGACTTAACGTATTGACGACTTATGACTAATTTTATAATTAAATCCCGATTTTAGTTTATTTGATACAAATCGATGCAAATTTTTACTTGACTAATGGCAAAATACTAACGTGAATGCCAAAACCTAAAGAAAGAAGAGAAATTTTGCTTTCGGTACACTACATAACTAAGAATAATAGGTTTTGTAAACACTACATATATTCCAAGGAAAGATATAGTACACTTTTCTATCCCGTTGCTTCAGTTGCTCTCGTGGAACAAGGAAAATTAAAGCATGACTACACATAATTCATGAACGCTCATTCCGATTTCGTTAATTCCGTTTTGGTTTAATAGGCCATGCATTTTAGTTTGTCTTGGAAATATTTTTCTAGGCCAGGACTTCCCAACCAGGGGGCACGCCCCCTAGGGGGGCGCCGTAAGAAATAAGGAAAGAATAAAGAAGGAATATGCAAGTGAATCAAATATAGTAAGAAATAAGAAATAAAGAAAGAAAAATAAAAAACCCAAAATGTATTTGGATTTTTGTGAAAGCACTTTATAATTCAAATGTTTTCTTCCGTTCTTTGTCCTTAATTAATATGTGTTATATCTTAATTCTACCTATTTAAAATACCTAAAAATAAAAATTAGGAAGAAAAATGTGCGTTTCCTATTTTTGTTTAATTGTTTGTATTTTGTTTAAGGGGGGGGGGCATTGAAATATTATTTTTGGCTCTGGGAGGCTCCCTTGCGTAGTAGGCAGATATTTTAGAGTGCAAAACTTTGATGGTTTAAGACTTTATTATATATCCTAACCATAGAAGTATCATGAATTTGAAAGTTTGTATGTGTGTCTATGACGATTACATAAAATTTGGCTTGACTGTAATAAAAGCCTACTAATTTAAAAAAATGTACTACCGAGTCCTACTTTACTAGTAGCTAGAAATTTGCATAAGGAATTAATTAAAGTAATGTTTAGAAAAACAGATAAAACAACTTTGCATTTTTTTCCACACTAACTAGGCATTGTTAGAGGTCACTTGAAGCATGCCAGGTGGAGTAAGGGTCATCGGGTCGGCTAGTCATGCGTTGAAGTACCGAGTACCTTAAAAAGTATCGATACCTGCTCGGTATCGTAAAAAGAAAGTATCGAGTACTCAAATACTTGGTGTCGTAACACTCATAAGCACTCATAAGTCTTTAATGAAAGTATCGTCTATCGATACTACTGAGATATCGATACTACTCAGGTATCGATACTTTTTGCAGGTCACTACTCTTTGCTGTTGTTTGTACTTTGTGGAAAAAAGGATTTTTTTTAATTACGAAATAAAATTGGATCAAATTGTGAATTTTACGCAAAAATTGTTAACGAAGTCTTAATGATATGTTATATTTTTTGCCTAGGCTTTTTTCTATTGATCACAAAGTTGGTATGACATCATTACAACTTTACAAGTACTTATTACGTCAGTGTGAAAGATTACCACCCGATGCTTGTAAACATTACAAATTCGCTATCAAACAGGTAAATAAATACGCAAGATTTTAACAAGTAAATAGTTTCATAAGTTAAAAATTGGATTTTGTTGCACATAAATATTTTATTTTTATAGAGTTATAAACAACATAGAACTGAATCAGATCCAGAAAGAGTGAATCAAATAATAGCAAAAAGTGTTGAAGACGCTAAATGGATCGTAAACAAGGTACTAAATATGTGTCAGAAGTATACAAACCATGTGAGAAATGTGGAGAAAAAATAAGATTTTATTCTTTAAATTAAATATTCACGTAGTTTGTCCATATTTTACTTATAAAACATTTTCAACAAGAAATGTAGAATCAAGCCACACAATTTGGATTGAAAGTTATACATAGTTCTAAAAAAATGATTATGAATATTAAAAAAATAATAATTATATATTATATTAATTAATTATTTAAAAAGATTTTCCCAAAGGGTGAGAGTGATGACCATTTTGTCTGAGGGTAACCACTACCCAATGCCACTCTTAGTAACTTCTAATTCGTGCAGAGTCTTTCTGTAGCCAACCCTATGTGTGTTAAGTTGTGACAATTTGTTAATACAATTGTTTGCTTATGTTTCAGTATCGTAAAGAATAATGGAAGAATTGAGAAAAACTATACTTCAACGCACATTTAAAAGACACTTGATTTTTGATAGACAAATATTGTGATTGTTAGAGAATGTTTGGCGAAAGAATTGAAGATTACGAAATCCTTGAACATCTAGGAAAGGGTGGCTTTGCCCATGTTTATCGTGCGAGATGTCGAAAAACTGGTTTATTTATAGCTATCAAAATGATAGACAAGGCTTTAATGGCAAGTGCAGGAATGATAGGTCGTGTTCGACAAGAGGTCACAATACACTCTCGCTTAAAACACCCTGCAATCTTAGAATTATATACTTTTTTTGAAGATGCACATTATGTATATTTAGTTTTAGAATTAGCACATAATGGTGAATTAGCTAAGCATTTTAAGTTAGGTACCAGAGGCCTCTCTGAGAGGGCCGCTGCTGATATATTTAGACAAGTTGTGAGTGGAGTCTTGTATTTACACACTCACAATATAATACACAGAGATCTATCTCTAAACAACTTATTACTGACTAAAGACTTAAATGTTAAAATTGCTGATTTTGGCTTAGCAACTCAATTAAATGGACCAGATGAAAAACATGTAACTATGTGTGGTACACCTAATTATATATCTCCAGAAGTGGCATCAAGAGAGTTACATGGCTTACCAGCTGATGTTTGGGGTCTTGGGTGTATGTTGTACACATTGCTAGTCGGTAGTCCTCCATTTCACACTCAACATGTAAAAACAACATTGAATCGAGTCATAAATGCTGATTATAAGATACCTAATGAATTGTCACTTGAGGCACAAGACTTACTACAAAAACTCTTGTGCAAGGATCCGTCAAGACGAATAACCCTGAAAGGTATAATGGAACATTCCTTTCTAAGTTGCCTAACTATAAACAATCTTAACAGGCAAGACTATTCTCGTGATTCCGGTTTTCTAACCACACTTCACAGCACTCAACACAGCAACAAACCCAGAACAGAAAATTTCAAATCAGATTTATGCTCAAACTACACTAAAGAAAGTAATTCTAATGACTATTTGCAGCCTTATTCATATAATCTATTGAATAATGCTCAAGGAAACCATCTCCTGATGCAGAAAAATAATTTAAATTTTTTGGATAAACAAAACTATGTCTCACATTCTTCAGAGACTGGTAATAGTCCAAGTAGTAGTGAAGGTCTTGCAGGAAGTATGAAAAAATTAAACCTTAAATGTGATAGACCTGTGACACCTTTTGTTATATCTGATGAAAATAAAGAAAATTTTCACAAGCCCCAAACAATGAACACAGATAATTTAAGTGTCCCACCGCTTTGTGCTGAAAGATTACCATGTATAACTCATAGAACAAGAAATGCAGTTTTAAAAATTGAACCTTCTGGTGTTGTTGTGGAGTTTATAAAGAGAAAAGGAAAAGATAGGCAAGAAAAAGTAGTTGAAATTTGCAAAATTTCCAAAGATGGTATGAAAATAATAATTTTCTCTATTCAAAATGATAAACCTTTAAATCTTGAACACAATCCTTTACCTGATGAAGTATTTTCTTATCATAATTTACCACAAAAACATTGGAAAAAATACTTCTATGCTGCACGATTTGTGGATCTAGTCAAAGCTAAGACACCAAAAATAACACTATACACATCTTTAGCTAAATGCCAACTCATGGAAAATAATATAGATATTGAAATGTTTTTCTATAGTGGAGAAAAAATTACATACTCCTCTGCCGAAGGTTTAAAAGTTATTGACAAAAATTTGAAAACACATCAGAATGTTACTACAGATCAAGATTTACAATATCTAACATGTCATTTTGAAGAATGTGCTAATAGAATGAAACGGATCTTAACAGTTTTGTCAACAATTCCAGATGAATGTTTTCCTTTAATTATTGGTAAAAGACCTGTGCAATCTACAAATGGCATTGTGGCAGCATCTGTACAGCACTCTGTTGAGAAAAATTATAATGGTACACCATTCAATATAGGTTCTTTTCACCAATCAAATAGTTGTTCCAGACAAACACCAATATAGAATTTAAAATGTTACATCTGTGTTATTCATTATTAGTGGAATATAACAAAACTTAATGTTAATAATCAGTATTTAACATAACTTTTCTTATGTTAGAGACCAGCAAATAGTTGCTACCATTAATAATGATCTGGGTGCTGATTATATATCTCAGTTGCCAACTAAAATGGAAAAGTGTACATCAAATAGCTGTCAAATGACGTGTTTTATATTTGCTATCTCCCGTGACCTACAGAAATACAATAGAGAGCAAACACAAATGACGTCATTTGATGTACACTTTTCCATTTTGAGTTGACAACTGAGACATAATCAGCACCCTGGTCAGCATTGAAGATTGAAGCAGTTCTTTTAGTAAGCAAGACCCAAGCTAGACACATGTCATTATATTGGTAGCCCTGGAATTATCAATAGAATTGATTGGGTTAGCATTAGAGAATACAATCCCGAGCATGTTTTTCAATCCCGGGATTACGGGATTTATGACGCATATCCCGGGATTATGATATTATGATTAGACTTTCTTAATTTGGCTCAAATAAAAGAACCTTGAGTAATTAAAAAAAATATTTTAATATCGTTCGTTGCACAATATAAATCACAATACAGTAAGAAAAGAAAATTTACAAAAAATAAACTTTTGCAAGTAATTTAAAAGATAACACAACAAAACTATTTAGAATTTCCAAAATACAATCGCAGAAATATCAAAGCATCCAATGTTTCACTTCCAAGCCTGCTTCGTAGTTTATTGCCAACATAAGCAGCAGCTGAAAACGCTCGCTCAGGTTCTACGCTGGTTGGAGGAATAGACATTAGATATTTGTTTGCTATTTCTAAGTGGTATCCACGAACTCCTCCATTTTCGAACAGGTTCATTTCACGTCTAATGCTGTTTCCCAACCCCGATTCATTTTGTACTTGAGGATCTGGGGAACTCATACTCTTATCAATTTCCAGCTGTAACTTTTCCTTTAATGTCAATTGGACCAACCCCAATTTTCAAATGATAAGCTAAGGCAAGAAAGGATTTCTTGCCTTAGCTCATCATTTATTTGTGATCCTGACATTTCTTCTTTTTCCGTGTTATCTCGACTATGAAGTCTTTTAATAATACTCTTTATTTGCTTCCTCACTAAAGCCTGTGTAGGAACTGGAAATAAATCTTGCCATTCCAAATCCGATAGTAACATATTTTCATCATCTTTTCGTGGATTTTGTAAATAATTCAACACACCAGTTACATCATCATTTCGTCGTTGCTTTATACGTTCCACTAAGGATGTTTTCATTTTTTTTGCAAGTGCTGAGTTTTTGCTAGACATTTGTTTTATAAGAAATTTCAAAGCGGCATCAGCTGTGCATAAACTAGCATCTCGCCGACAGATTGCTTCTACTGTCAATTTAATTGGGGTCAGCACATCAACAATTTTATTTACCAATTCAAAATCGTCATCTTCTAATCGAATTGGATGATTGAGATCTATAAGAGCTTTTTGAATGCAGGTTTTTTAAAAGATAAAATCGCTCCAGCATTGTTAAAAGACTATTCCACCTGGTTTTACAGTCCAAAAGAAGTGACAGCTCTTTTCCATGTTCAATTTTCACATATTTTTGAAGTACTGTTTCATTTTTCAATGCTGATCTTTTGAAATACACTACAACTTTGCGGATTTTCTTTATCAGTTCGTTAATATTTTCATCCTGTGTTAACTCTGCTGGTATGTGTTCATTGACATTACGATTAAACCTGATTCTTGACAGTCTAAGTCTTCTAAATGGTCATCATCATTGCTGTCGTCTATATTATAATCAACAGCCACAGCTGGTTCATTTGTTGTATTATCTGCAGTAGGGCTATCTTGCAAATAATTATGTTTTTGATAAAGCACATCACAGACGGCCAAGTTGACACCATGTGCGAGACACAGTTGTTGTTCAGTGCAAACAAGCCATCCCACCTTTGTTATAACATTCGGTCCATCGGTTACAATAGCTACGATCTCAGTTTCCAGCGAAATATCAAATTTACTTAGACGCTCTTTCAATATACGAAGACAATTTTCAGCTGTCATACTTCCATAAATAGGAACCAGTCCTAAGCTCCAAAATTTTTTGTATGAATGCACGTTGACAGCCATGTATCGTTTATTGGACACCTGCACTTTTCAAATGTTTCAATTCTGCAGTTACTTGCTTTTTTATTTTTTCACTGTAATTCATAACACGTTTTCGGATGGTGACAGGTGACTTTGGTAAATCCGTGTATTTTGCTAAGAGCAGTTTTCTCAAGTCTTCTGAAGTTATGAATACACTGAATGGAAATCCATCTAATGCAATCATTCTTGCCAAAACATCATCCAGGTTATCGTCGGCACTTTTAGAAAAGTAATCATCTAATTTTCGCTTGGCTGGCGGCGATGCTGTGTTCAGATTTTCGAAATCTTGACTTGTTGAAGCTGATGTAACCTTGACGTTATGTTTTGATGATAGATGTGTATGCAATCCCTTAGTCGATCCACCCAAAGTCTTGAGAATGGCTGGGCATCGCTTATATTTAGCACTATTCCCGTCCTTCGCAACTAAAAAATAACTCCACACTGACGTCGTATCACTGTCTTTTTATGTTTAACGAAGTCTCCCGCCATTTTTAATACTTAATTTCAGACTATTGAATTTAAATGACGTACGTAACCTACGCTTACGTAACGTCGTCACTCGTCACAGGCAGAATAAAAAATGAAAAAAATAAAACCCGATTGGCGTATTTATACTTTCGTACGGGGAATCCCCGACGGGAAATAATCTGCTACAATATTATGATACGAGGTACTTGGGTGATTCCCCTGTTGGCCCGTTGGGGAATTACCTTAAGGGTATTGTATTGAAGTATTCCGAGCGGGGATGTCCCTTCTAAGTTCTACGACAAACATAGTATTAGGGCTGTACCTGTGTAGTATGTATCGTCTTACAAATGCCTTTTATATATTCTAGGCAAGGTTTTTGTCAAGGCACAATGGACTACAGAATGCAAACTAGACATGTTTGTGGCAATCCCAAAAATCCCGAGATTAGCCAAGTACAGTCCCGGGATTTTCGGGGCTAGAAAACGGCTGGGATCCCGGGATTGTATTCTCTAGTTAGCATGCACTTTTTTCAAATACATTCTCAGATAAAGTGATACTTTATCTGAGAATACATTGTGTTCTCTAGTATAAGTGTATAGTCTATGCATTGTGTCATTATTCCATAAAGCAACCACATAAAAATAATATTTAGGGATTTTTATTGCCAATAACATTTTTTTGGTCCAAATATCTTCAGGAGGTCAGTAAGAAAGTTTTCGGTGCCTGAAATTTTCTTAGGCGTGTTCGGTTTTTGCTTCCAATTCCCACCAAGATTATTTTGCCGAATCCATACTTCTATCGATTTATCTTATGACGACGCTATGTAAATCTCACTGTTGATCAAATTAATAAACTTAAGCGTCTTCAAAATCTCTGTAATAGGTTCATAACTTCGCTACGTAAATATGATCACGTTTCTGAATTTCGTGCTAAACTTAAGTTGTTGCCTATACTACACTCTGTACTGTAGGTACTATGTTCTGTTTAACCTATATGACCCTGCGTATTTAAAGGAGAATTTAAATTTTGTTTTAGTAAATTTTGCAATACTTACTATCATTCTCTTCAAGTACCTTTTCGTAACACCAACTATTATAGCCGATCTTTTACTTCGCTATCAGTAGGTAAGTCTTTGGAACTCGCTCCTTGTATAAGTCAGGAAAACCCCAAATATCAATATCTTGAATAGTTTAAAAAACACGCTTTAATAGGTGCACGTAAAAGTCAAAAATAAATTACGGGTCGTTCAAGTTGACGCTATTTCTGGGCTAAAGTGTAAACTATGTGCTTTTAATTATAATATTTGACTGTAAAAGCGTGGGGCGCTGGAACAGGAAATATTTTTGTACACCTTGCAATGTTTCGAGAAGCAGCTTACAGAGATCGACGCTCTAACTAGAGTTGCAGCACGACTAGTAGGAGGCTCTACATTAAACAGTCTGTCAAAGTACCAGTCTACAGTGGCAAAATGTAGAGTTCTTGTTCGTGTATTTGTTTACTAGAAAGTCACGCTTTTACAATCTAATATAAGTAAAAGCACGTAGTTTACACTTCAGCTCAGAAATAGAGACAACTTGAACGACTCGTAATTTATTTTTGATTACGTACCTACAAAAGCGTGATTTTAGTGTTTTTTAAACTATTAATTTATTTTATACTTTTGAGTCTTCGCTAGGGGCATATTTTAAACATTTATTTCAAATAGACGAATGAGCCCGCATCCTCTCCATCTCCGCCAGTGCGCCACAGACTACTTAGAGATACTACGTACAGTGCGTCTGTATTGCATGGAGTCTTACCCGGGCGCCAAGATGTAAAGGGGCTTTAGATCCTGCACGTTATATAAGGTCTTTTCAAATTAGGGCACAAAATTTTACCTGGACATTCTGAATGTATAATTAAATCAGTAAAAAAAAAAAATTGGACTTAAATTAATTACAACATTTTTAATAATTCATATTCAATTGCGCAAGTTCAATGACCGTCACCCGCGAGACAGCCGACACCACGCGACACCTAGATACGATAACTGTAGGTATGGCGCGTGTGTTACATTGGGCGTGTTCGGCCGAATTAAGTACTTACTAATCTTAGTAAGCCAGTAAGCATAAAAAAATTAAAGTCTTACAAGCTGACTGTAGCGCTTTTCGGCGAGGACAGACTTACTGGCTTGACATAACACAAAACACCGGTTTATGTCATATCCCGTACATAATCAATAAGCAAAATGGCGTCGTATATTAAGCCATACTTACTGCGTTAGCACTTATTTTGTGTCCCGGCCGAAAATTTTGTAAGCATAGTAAGTGGCTTACAAAATTTTGTAAGTACTTACTTCGGCCGAACACGCCCATTTATTGCACAGAGTACCTACCTTACTTTTAAATTTATTGCGTGTCCTATCGGTGTTACCTATTGATGTGGTTGTAAAGTTTTTGAACTGGGGGCCTACCATGAACGCTTATAGCAGTATTATTTCCATTTTGCTAAATGTCCGCCTTTATAAGCAACTTTATGGTGTACGTCATGAGGTTGTCTTTCTCCGATGACAATTAGTATTATTAAAATAATACTGTTTTAAGAGCTTATGGTAACCCCCCTGATTAAAATTTCGATAAAACAAAAACATTAAGGGTTTTTAGCAATTTCACACATTACATAATACCTTGTAGCCTGTAGGTACAAATAAACATTAAGTAGCAAGATACTCCGTAGTGACAATTCACGCGGCAGCCGTGAGACAATCAGCTGTTTTCCGTCCGTTGCGTCAGAGTCCGTTGACCCCCATGCGTTATTGCAAAAAATTATTTTTTGTAATATTTTATTTATTTTTCGTTTTAGATTTTTTTATTATTTTTTATGTTTCCAGACACGCATTGCGAGTCCGTGGTTAAAATATCGTTAACTAATTTGAGAAAGCCCTGTATATTACATATTTACCTTAGTTAATATTTAACTACATATTTTTTTCCATTGTCAAATTATTGCAAAATTAATTTTATTCCAATTGAAATTTTAAGCATTATATTTATATTCGTGTATAAAGAGTGCAATATTTCTTTGATTACATCTCCATAACATATGGTTGCCTGGTAGAGATCGCTGACTTGGCGATAAGGCCGCCTTTGTGTATCACTTAGTTTTTAAGTTATATTTTGAGTGTAGGTATTATTTCTTAATTTATTTTAATGCACAATACAGAATTATATTATTCTATTCAAGCACACAATTCTCATGATGGTAAGAGACAACTGAGGCCTATTAACACCATGATCTTACATGTGCGTTACTGTCCTGAGTTCGCAATGAAATGCCTGAAATGCAAGTTTTCCGGCTACCCTTTCCTCCACACCAGAACATGACACAGTTATTATAATGGCAGCAGGAATGTGTGAGGCGGTGGGTGCCTGGAAAGTTGCTGTACAGCACTAGCGACAGTGGTCTTGTTGATAATGATGTATGTTTTAACCTGTGCTCGCCTCTTACGAGCTATCTAGCAGAGGCAGATGCTCTATACCACTCAGTGGACACGGATCAACACGTGGATTATAAATAATTACATTCCCAGGGATATTTATGTCTGTATCAACCGAGAATCTACTGAACCGATTGTATAGAAATTTGGCTGGCAGGTACTTTATGTTCCGAAGAAGGTTATACAGGTCCGATGTAATTTATTCGTTTTTTGAATTGTAGAATGTGCTTTAAAGATTGTTCCATAGCTCTTAGTTTTATTTTGTTTTGTAGATATTTATTCCAGAAATTACAGACATAGCAACACGCAGTATAAAGTGATCAAATATTTTGAAATCCGTCATGTAGGTACAGAAATATTTGAACGTACTGGTCATCTTATATAATCTAAATACATATTATATATCTACACGATAGGGCAAGTAGAGAATATAGAGTGCCAAATGAACAACGTTCGCCGGGTTGACTAGTACAATACAATATATTAGATGCTTTGTGACATCCTCATTAACACGTCGTGACATCATTCTGGGAGAGGTCTGCTAGAACTCCAGAGAGTACTACATTAAAGACTGCATCAAACGAGATTAAGCATTGAAGGGGAAAAGTTTTTCAATGAGAACTATGAGAACATTTCATAGAAATAGGAATGGTACATTTTGTCATCAATATGCCTTTTGGTTGGTTCAATTGCATAGAATTTAAGAGATATGGATAAATAAAAGGCTTTAAATTATGTAAAAAGGTTGTCTTTTAATACATTAAAATGAATAATTAACGACATTTTTAACGGTAAACAAAGTATTGTCTTATACAACTCTCCGCCGTGCTATATCGTATAGGTAATGTAATAAGACTTAGAGTTAGGCCGCTTAGACCATTCAGTTCGATTCGCGTAGGTACAGCAGAAGTGAAGACGTTATGGTTGCGGCGAGCACAATGGCGTGCTCAACCGTGATTTAGTATAAATGGAATAACTAATTTAGAAATATTATATTCAAATTAGCAACACACTCAATATTTCCATAATCATCATTTTTTCCGTAGAAATAAATGTTTTGTTGTCCATAGTTTTCCATTTTTTCCTTAAAAATCGCAGTAAAAGCTATGGGCACTTTCTTGTGTGACGATTGTCATCGGGCATACTTTATATAAGTATGGGTACCTATCACGTCGGTAGACTATTAGTGTTCTTTGCCTATCACATTATGGGACTTAGAGCACATATCACCAAACTCGGGTAAGTTTTATTCCATATATAAATTTGTAATTTTCTCTTGGATACCCATAGGTATTTACATTTCACCAACTGTCTATTCATAAATAAATTCATAAAGTAAGGTATAGGGTCAAGTAGGGAACAATGACTCGGATTTTTTCCAGATGTTGAAATAATTAAAAAAAATAGAAGTAGTGAGCTCAAATTAGCACACAATATGCTTTGGTTATTAATATTTCTCGCTGCATTATCATTTTTTTAATAAAAACGATATTGAAGCTTTTTGATTAAGTTTTTTAAAAAATGGAAAATGAGCCACTGTGTACCGGTACTGGTCTACTGTGACTCAGTCCTATAGTACACAGTGACTCTTAACAGTACACAGTGGCTTGGGAGTGTACTATTCAATTAAAACTATAATGTATATTGAGCTATGTGTATTTATTTTAATCACAATCATCTCATGAGCCTAATATATATAAATATCAGTAACATAAGGTTGTCTGGCAGAGATCGCTCGGAAGCGATAAGACCGCCTTTGTGCATCTAAGTTAAATCCTATCCTATTAATATTATAAATGCGAAAGTTTGTATGTATGGATATTTGTTACTCTTTCACGCAAAAACTACAAAGCCGATTACGATGAAATTTGGTATGTAGGTAGCTGAAGACCCAGAATAACATATAGGCTACTTTTTATCCCGGAGTTCTCGCGGGATTGGGACTTACACGAGTGAAACCGCGGGGCGCAGCTAGTATTATTATAAGTGTAAGAGTGTGTATTTTTTTTGTAAATTTTGGTGCATAATAAAGTGTATTCATTAGTTCATAAAAGTTATAATATAAAATAAATAAAGATCAATCTTAACACCTTATATATAAAACATAATAGAAAAAAATTCTTTGTTTCTAAGAGTGCATTTTTTCAGTTTTTCTGCTAAAAATATTTTCCGGGATTGGTAAAAAGCCCAGCGGGCGATAGGCTTGCCACCTATCACATGTTGGCGCTAAGTGTCTTCGGCTTATCGTGGCTGCACTAACCAGGGTATCTCGCTCTCTCTCTCAGTATATCGGCTACCTGTGTACCTAACAAACATTTTCCGGGATTGGTAAATAGCCCAGTGGGCGATAGGCTTGCCACCTAACACATTTTGACGCTAAGTGTCTTCGGCTTATCGTGGCTGCACTAACCAGGGTATATATCTCTCTCTCAGTATATCGGCTACCTATGTACTTTGTTTGTTAGGTTTGTAACACACAGTAACACAGTACCATGAGTCACTATGTACTTTGTTTGTTAGGTACCTAACAAACAAAGTACATAGTGACTCGTGAGTCACTGTGTAATTTTGAAATTTGAGCCACTGAGCACGCTGTAGTCAGTTGGAATTCAAAAGCACACAAATCTAACCTGGTTTGCTGAAAGGCAAGCGAATCTATGCCATTGTCTAGTACAGTTATGTAACTTTCCGTCAAAATAATAACAATAATCAATCTTTAAATATCAATAAATAAAAACTTGTGTAATCCAACTCGAAAAGTAATTTTTCTGTCACAAATACACATATATCACATCAACACGGCCTCAGAGATGGTGGATCACTGGTTTGTACGTGTTTGGGTATAAAACGCCCCCGATAAGTGAAGGAAAGAAATATTTATTGCTGTTCTGTAGGTATAGGAAATATAAGCGTGAATCGGTGTACCCGACTGAGCCACCGTTCCCTACTTGACCCTACTGAAGATAAAAGTGATTCCGCCGATTTTGAGAGAATAAGGACTTATACTAGGGTTAAAAATGGCTCCCCCCCAAGGGTCCTAACCTTGTCGTGGCAGGTGACTAACTGGGGTCAAGCCAGGGCCCCGGTAAAACCAATATGGTCCAGGGAGGGCGCTCCTCAGTACCCCTCTCTGTCCAAGAGTTATAAACAGAGTTTATTTTTTAAGAGAGACTGCTTAAAACTAAAAAAAAATAGTTATAAACAAAGAGTATAAGAATAATATATATAACTTTACAGTCATGAGTCAAAATGATAAATTTTGACATTCATCTCACAATAATGAATCATCAAAACAAGATAGGTATACAATATGGAATAGGTGAGAAGTTTCATAAATTTAACACAACAGTCAAAAAATATGCTTTAAAATTTTACATCCATGTATTGTAATATTTTTAATGGGATTCGAAAGCAAATCTTTTCTTGATTTAGAAATACTACTTTGTTTTTGATTATTTGTATTAATTAATGGAAAAAATATAAAATAAGACAAGTGTGATAAATTTGTCAGTTTTGTTACTATATTCAATATCCAAAATAAATGAAACTATGATAGGTTTTCGAAATCCAAAATACATTTAGGAACAATATGGTCTTTTGCTATCTATATTCAATGAAATTAAGCTTATAAAATTAATAAAACTCTCAAAAAGATGAAATTTTGTTCAGGTTTGTTACGAAATGTCCAAAAACAACATTTGTTTTTCATGTTACTAATAAAATGTTATTGTTAGCCTTTTAAGAACTTAATCAGCTAATCGTAAATGTGTTTTCATTTGAATAAATTCAGTTTTACTTTAAACATTTAGTGGATAAGGGCCAAATATAACTGATTTTTAGCAATTTTTTTAGGGGGACAGTAACAAAACGGACGTTAACGAAATCGTAAGGCATAGTTCACAAAGATGTAATTATAATCAAACATTTTTTATGAGTACCTCGTATCGAATAATTCTGGTAAATAAACACATCAAGACTGTCTAGGGATATTTTTAATTTACTTAATTATCTCAAAATTTATTGATGAGAACATCTAACATGTACATATTTTTATAAAACCTCTTTGAACTTATTATTTTGCGTTTTTTATGTAACAATTTTAGATTGAAACAAAAAAAAAAGTAAAGTAATGGTAAAACTAACAATGAATGTTTTTCTCAAGAAACTGAAAAATAAGGAAGTTTAAACATTTATGTGACAAATAAGTAGTCTGTAAACCCACCCATGACATTTATAAGGGGGTTAAGGGTCCTGTGGCGATTTTTTATACTTTGGATTTAGTTATCTAAGTCTTGCTGCGTTATATCGTCCAAGGTCCGGCTAAAATGCAAAAAAAGTTGCTCTTCTGTCTCAATCTTTGCAGGAAAATTCTTCAAAACCATTCTTCAAAACTGGAGCATGTCCTACGTATACTTTATAAGAGTCTCCAATATCGGTGGTTTTTTTTTTGAAAAGGGTAATTAATGTGGATGAAGCAAGACATGTTTATTTAAACCGTGATGCTTGGCACTTGTTGCTATCTGTTTACCCCATGAGGGACCTGGGGTTATGGAATAAATACAAATTTTAATAAGAACGCCTACAAAGCTTCTTTAGCAAATAAAGAATGTTAGCCACCAGACAGAGAGGAGACAGTAATACTATTAAATATTATTTTTAAATATCTTTAAAAATCTAATTAACAAAATTATTGCGCCGGCCCTGGGTTTTTTCGACCTATCGTTTTCATAAACTGTGTTTAAATCACAGAGTACAGTAATAACTCTTCAAAGTTTAAATTATCATTATCATATAATATAGACCAAGCTTTATGCTGTCAGTCTGTCAGTCCGTCTATATGTTACGGTAAATGTAGTAAGAAAACGGAAGTTGTAACATAATACTGAGACCTACTTTCATTCGAAAAAAATGTAACAATTCAATTTCAATTCTAAATAAATAAAATTAAACATTTTAAGATTCGTCTGAAAATTACATATACTCGTATGACATTCATTTATAAAAATGTGTTTTATAGTAAGATATACTAGAATAACAAACCTGACCATAAATTTTTCTTCGGTTCAGCCGGTTGCACAAACCTTCGCATACCGCCGAAAGAAGACAAAGTTAATGTAAGTTTTTTAAATAGCCGTCATTTACTGTCGACGTTGTAATTTTTTTCAATAACAACTAAAACTGTTTGGTAGTTAATCTATTTGAAACTGTGGTAACAAAATCGAAATGTCCGGAATTTCAAAACTTCGGGGACAAGCAAAATTAAATCATTTTTTAAAAATGTTTAAGTATTTAGCAAAACTGGACCCAAGAAGCTGTTAAATAATTTTCATTTTACATAAATAACAAAACAAGTCAAGGGAAAACCTAGACTAAGAGCAGAATAATTTGACTTAAAGTGTGTCATCCGACCTGGGTACATACAATAAAATGAGGATTCACTTTAATACATATTTTTTTACAAAAAAGTGGTTATTTTATATAATTTGAATTTATAATAATGAAAAAGTACGAAAGTTTATTTACTAACTACAAAATAAATCAACTTGATTAATAATAACTACTTGAAATAAAAAATATATGATTTGTGGGGATATGCCAAAATGACTGTTGTGCTCTGTTTTTGAAACTCCTCAGGTACGTATGAGAGTTGTTATAATACTTGGCATACAATGTTACGATTTAATTAATGTATACATTTGCATACAAAGAGTTGTTTTGGTAAAAAAAGAAGGAATATTGTGACAATAAAAAGATCTAACGTACTAGGAGTAAGCGCTAGATATTATCATCATCATTTATTTCCATTATCTCTCCTATGTTTATACCTTTAACATAAAAAAATATAATATGATAAGCCTCGTTTTCTTTAGTATTAGACAAATATCTACTAGTTTAGGCAATGGAAAACAATTTAGTTTTTTTTTCAACGAAATATCGTAATAATATTTAGTTTTACTGTTACTTTCTTTCTTTAGGTTTTGGCCTTCACTTTGTATTTTGCCATTCCTCAAGTAGATAAGTCGCCAGTAAGTCATGTCAAGCTCTTGGGTAAAGCGGTGGCCTCTTTTCACAAGCTCATGTAATGATAATAATTGGCGGCAACGAGGAAATACACGATACGCTAATTTCTTCATGAATATTTCATTTGTTCACTTTCACTGAACAAAATTGTACACAATTCCATCAAAATTGACTAATTTCACTCAATATAAACACGAAATTCGATAATTATGAAAAAACTACGATCATCTTTTTCTCTCGATGGCGCCAAACTCTGCTGGTACTTGATACTTTTGACTATCTGCCAATGGCAGCACTGCTGACAACTGACAATTGACATTTAGATAAATGACAACTGACAGCCAGAAAAGATTGACTCCATCTTTTTGTCACGATGCCTCCTAAAAAGCAGCCCGAGAAATCTGGTACGTTCTAAAATATCACTTAAATTCTTATTATTATTGAAAACTCAACCTGGATTTATTACTTCTTTTTGATTCCGCATAATATTTGTTGCAATAATGACATTGAAATGCTAAGTGTTAAATATAATCTCGAATCACATTGCCACGCGGTACACAACTTCAAACATTTGTAAATAGGACTATTTTGTTAAGTTTTATGTTTAAAAATATCGCAGTTGAACATCAATGTAACGTTTTATATTGAAGAAATATGATTTTTAATTTGGCTGTAACTAATCTTAAGAAAATTATCAAACTTGTGATTATAACCTAACTTCTTCTAAAATCTGACAATCTTTTTTATGCTAGGCTCCTCTGCGAAGCCTGCAGAGAAGAAGACGTCAACAGCAAAAACTCCAGCAGCGCCTCCTAAAGCTGCTGCTGCTGCGCCTAGTGCTGCGAAACCAGCTACTGCTAAAACACCAGCACCAGCTCCCAAAGCTGCTGCACCTAAGTCAGCGCCAGCTTCAAAACCAGCACCAGCGAAATCTGCATCTACAGCTAGCAAGCCTGCTGAAAAGAAACCAGCTACAGCACCTACAGCTAAACCTGGGTCTGCCAAAGCAGCTGCACTTAAAGTAAAGTCCAGTGCTAAACCATCGGTTAAGAAAGCGGCGTCAGCTAAACCAACGAAGCAAAAGCCAGCTGCTGCAAAACTCAAAATTGCCCCTAAACCCAAAAAGACAGGAATAAAGGGCCAAAAGAAAGTTGTTAAGCCTGTTGTAAAAGCATTAAAAATTCAAAGGAAGGTAAGAACATTTTGTTTATCTTTAAATATTTAATTGTGTTTTGCAATTTGCATGAATTATAACGTGAATGAAAGCAATTTGAAGGTTTTTTTTGCAATTCGTTATTTGATAGTTCGCTAAATACTGTCTAATCCTTACCAAGACTTGCAGTTTTGATTTTTTAAATAACAATATTCCATTGTAGGTTTTTAATAAAACTGGCATTCATGTTTTTAAACAAAAATGCTTACTTTTTTTATAAACAACATTTTTCAATAAAAAATGTATGTCTTACTAATGATTTTCTTTGTCGGGTGTGCTGATAATTTAATTGTGTTGTGTATTAACAAGGAAGACTTTCTATTTTACAATAAATTTTGTCCATTCTTTCATTTTATTTTGTTTAGTTAAGTCACTAAAGTATTACAGTTAACACAATTGGCATAAATTTTATTTTTCTGTATAATTTGAGTCGTTTTTGTTTTTCAGGTTGTGAAAGGAGAACATGGCAAAAGAGTACGTAAAATTCGTACATCTGTACACTTCCGTAGACCAAAAACCTTTGAGCCACCACGGAATCCTAAGTACCCTAGGAAATCTCTTCCTAAAAGAAACCGGTATGTCTATAATTCCATACTAGTATTTTAGCTTATGAGTTTCCGTAATTTGTTATAATTGTCACTGTTGATGTGGATGTGAGTGAAAATGTAGGATATATTTCCATGAAACAAATTTATGCTGATGGCTTTTATTATTATTGTTTGAACAGAAATATATTTTCACCTATGCTTTATGTTCTCAAGCTCAAGAATAATATAAATTTAAATATACACATTATGCAGAGAAAACACACTGCCTGTAGGACAAACAAGCGCAAACTGGCTTGTAGCCGAAGAGCTTAAAACTTGTAGGTGTTATTAATTCTCCATTAATATAAACAGCCAACAGTACTAATAAAATTGTAAATATCAAAAAAAGAAACTATAACACCTGATTAAGTAGCTTCTCAAACTGGTATCTAACATTTATAAAAACAACTATAGTTAACACCTTTAATTATTGCTAAACAAACTGTAAATATTAGAGTAAGCCTACTATGACAACACTACGTAAACTTGTCAAAGTATGAGTGTTCCAAAGGAGGAGGAAGCACAGTATTCCTCTACCTCTCAGTGTGAGTCAAAGTACCCGCCATAACAAACAGGATATATCTTCCAATATGTGGCTGCTACGATTTACATAGTCATAACAGCAAAATTAGCCACTGGTTGTACCACCTATTATGTCAATTATAAATACCATTAAATATTATTACTATTCTACTTGGGGTTTATGACTTCTCCGTGTTGGTCTGGGCTCCTTTGCAAAATAGACCACCTGCCTTTCTTGCCAGGCAGCTCGTAAAAGGCGAACATAGGCTTATCATCACTAACACCGTGACATCTGACTAGGTGGTAGAGTTTTGCAGCGACTCTCCCGGATTGGTACCACCACCTTACCTATTCCTGCCACCATAATGTCATGACGTGTTCCGGTTCGGAGGGTAAGGTAGCCGGTTAACTTACTTTTGCTCGAGGCCTAACATCCTGGCCTCTGGTTGGCAGCGCACCATTACCATCTTTGGTGTCTCTAGGCGGCGTGAATTTCTTACCATCACAAAATCTGTCTGCTTGTTTGCCTTCCTATAACATAAAAAAATAAAATAAGAGAACAGATGAGAAACATGTCACTTGCAGGCATTTTTGATTAACCCATCATACTCCTGATTACAGTTACTAAACCTTACTCATGAACTTTGGACATATATAAGTTATGTCTTTCAAGTGTGAATCTTTGTTCTACTCTAGGTAACTATTAGAATAAACTTGCGAGATAGACTAAGCTGACTACAATATTATAAATGCGAAAGCTTATGAGAATGGATGGATGTTTGTAACTCTGACGCAAAAACTATTGAAAGGATATAGATTTAGCTTTACAGGAATATAGTTTATAAATCAAAATAACACATAGGCTTACGATTCATAAAAAAATATACTTTAACACTCACACAAGTGGAAGCTAGATAGTTGTATAGATATGTTGCTGTGAATTTTAATGCTGTCATCTCAACTGTGTGTAAGTGTCAAGTGTTTCAAGAAATGCAATCTGCATGTGTACAGACAGGTCAACTGTCACTTGTAATTGACATCAGCTATTTTGTTTATTTCTTGAAGTGCTGCTATATGGCAGTCACAGCACAAGATGTCTGCTTTGTCTCGCTCTTTCTAGATTCTGAAATTTTTTTATTGAAATTTAACAACTGGTCTAAATACAGATGTGTTTTATAAAATAGCGATTTATCATTTCTGCTTAGATGATCTATATCATTTCGCTAATTTTTCTATAAACCTAAACTTTATTTAATCAAATAACCGATAAATAGAGAAACAATATATTATGTTTGAAAAAGTGGCAAATCCTGTCTTTCACCAATATACTTCATTATACAAAACTTAACATACACCAAAGGTAATTTTGATTAGTAAGTAACCCACCTATTATTTTGTTATTCCAGTATGGATGCTTACAATATCATCAAATATCCATTGACATCTGAAGCAGCAATGAAGAAAATAGAAGATAATAATACATTGGTATTCATTGTTCACACCAGCTCGAACAAACATCACATTAAGGCTGCAGTGAAGAAGTTGTATGACATCAATGTTGCTAAAGTGAACACTCTTATTAGGTATGATCCACTTTAGGTTATAGGCGTTGCACATATACATATAATTATTTATGGTTGTTTGAAAGATTGCAATAACAATATAAGTGTAACTTTATAGGTATATTATATTATAAATGACTAAATTATGCCACTGCTATGAGCAAACATTTTCTGTATAAGTTACAATGCAAGAACATGTGGTTTTTTTATGTGAGAGATTAGCAGAAAAGTACACAGCTGGACAGCTGGTAAGAGACAGTAGTGACCTATACACACCATAGATGTTACAGATGCGTCGCTGTCCTGAGGCCGAGGTGATAGGCCTACTGTGTAATTCTACCGCCTAACCTAGGGTAGGTTTGGCGGTAGAATTACTCCAGGGAAAAATGACGTTTTTACGGTGGCTGAAATAGGTAAGGCCTTGTATCACTACCTGTGCAAGTTGCTACACAGAACTGTTCTACTTGTGGCCTTGTTGGTAGAGACCTATATTTTAAATTGTACTTGCCTCTTACGAACTGCCTGGCAGAAAGGCATCTGGCCTTTGCGTGAGGCGAGAAGGCAGCTCGTAAGAGGCAAGCTCATTCTACTCATCGTATCTGGATTAACACAGGAAAAAATAAATGTATAAAAATCTTAAAGAGACTGCATTATAGATAATAACAAAAATAATGTTGCTATATAGTAACGTTTTTGCGTTAATAGAACATTGCGAAATGTGAATGTCGTAATAATTAATATGATGATAGATTATGTGGGAATCTCTTTGATTGAGGATGAAAACAAAAAACACATTTCTGAATTTGTACCAAATTTAATTTATCGTGAATATTATGAGAAAAGATACTAAATATTCCTTAATTTTTACAGACCCGATGGCAAGAAGAAAGCGTACGTGAGATTAGCGCGAGACTACGACGCGTTAGATGTTGCTAACAAGATCGGAATTATATAAACACGTACAATAATTCTAAGAATAAAAACTATAAAAAGAAAATGTGTATTTTTTTTTGAATTAATAAGCTTTTCTATCAATTTTAAAGAAAGAAAAAATTACGCCCCAGGCAGGTTTTGAACCTGTAATCTTTCGTCTCAAGCCGACGAATGCTCTAACCATTTGCTATGCATATAGCATATTGCATGCTACTGAGAATTTTACCGTAACACACCAACAACAAGTGCTAAAATAAAAATACCTTGAAATAATATTATGCGTTAAAAATAGCTATCTATCCTCTTGATATTGTTATAACTCGATATAAATTATGTACATTTTTAATATTTTATTTCAAAAGGTCAAAATATGATCTTTAAATTGTAATTCTATGAAAACCATTAGAGATTAACATCTGGGAGTTCTGCTCTTACATTTCAAATAGAACAGCCGATGGCTGCGTAAACTCACGATGTCACTGATATACTTCAGCATATCAATATTATTGGTCCACTAAGTACATACCTCTGAACAATCGATGTATTGTCGCTATGATAGATCGAATCATTAAACTGTCAGAAGCAGTACAATAGTATCACCAGAATCAGTCGCTAAAGTTACATATGGAATTGAATAACTCGCTTTGGAGTGATGACCAACCTAGGTGTGGACCAGGGGACACAATTCGAATTAAGTCTTTTCAACAATTTTGAATCAATCATGGCAGCGGTACGCATACATAGTTCTCCATAACACGACCAAGCCAACAGTATGATTGGAAGATGGAACGGTATACTGAAAACAGCATTAAAAACTCGTCAATCCCGTCATAAGAAATGGATAGACGAGCTTCCAACTAATGACTTATTGTGAATACGAGCCACTATGCGCACAGAATTTGTCGTGAGCGCAGCTGAGATAGCCAGAGAACGACTATGAATACGTCAGCCGCCTGTGTGAAACAATTAACGCAGTCAAACCGACGGAAGTCACCCCGCACTGCAACAGTAGGCAAGTCTTTGTACGAAAAGGTGTTTTTATTGATCCACGATACTCCGACGTCGAAGGACCAACGTTTTGGTGATCTACTATAATTCAGACGTTGAGCCCGTCGTAGGAGTACAGTACAATATAAATATTCTTTATTGTACACCATCAATAAGAAATGTGCATCAGAACTTAAAATTAAAGCTAGAGTAAAACAGGCAGTCTTATCACAAAAATGCGATTTTTTTACAAACAACCAACAATATGTATGTGCTAAGTATTTAATATTTTGCTGTGGTGTAGTTATTAATATGCAAGATGAACAGCAGTTAATATAAAATAAGTTTAGAATTTACATGGACTCTGCAAGATAGTAATCTTTTAATCTATTTTTAAATGACAGTATATTTTCAGCACTACGAATTGACATCGGTAATGAGTTCCATAACCTAGCCAATGATATTGTAAACAATTTGCTGTAAAAAGAAGTCGAATGTAATGGGATCTCCAGCTGTAAAGTGTTATTTGATCTTAAACTTAGTTTGTGCGTGTTACTGAGAAAATTAAAGCGTTATTTTAGATAACTCGGAGCATTTTGGTGAAAGAGAATGCTATATAGAAGAGATAACATGTGTACATTGAGTCTTAAGAGAATTGGTAACCAGTTCAGCTTTTTACAGAAGTGAGAAACATGGTCATATTTACGAAGCTCATAAACGTATCGAATGACAAGACAAATCTGAAGAAAGTGAGTCAGCATAATCAAGGATAGGAAGCAGGAGGGTCTGTACAAGCAAAATTTTAGTGGATATGGGCAGGAAATTGCGTAATCTTCTAATTGATCCAAAAGCTGAGAATACTTCTCGGCTTCCATACTCTACTTGAGATGACCAAATAAAATTAATATTCCTAAATTCTTTACTGTTCCACTTAGAGATATTTTAACGCCCTCTAACTCTATTATTTAATTTAGCTAACAACCTTGAACTTCCAATGATAATTGCTTGAGTTTTATGTGGATTAATTGTTAACCCATACGCTTTGGCCCAATGAGACATACCGACTAAATCGTTATTGATAGTTTCTATTGCAAAGGAAATGTCATTTAAAGATGAATGTCTATCAATCTGCAGGTCATCTGCATAAAGATGGTAACGTGAAGATATATTACAAGATATAATATTGATAAATAATGAAAATAATAAGGGAGATAACACACCACCTTGCGGAACACCGGCAGTGACTACAGCCCACTCAGAAAACTGGTCCATGCAGCAGTATACGTTGCCGCCGCTCGCTTAAGTAAGTTTGAAACCAATTTTTTACAGCAGATGGAAAGTTAAGACAACAAAGTATGCCCAGCAAAATGTCCCGATCGATAGTATTAAAAGCGTTACTGAAATCTAGTAATACCAGAATTGTCAGTTGCTGCGTATCCATGGCGGACCTGATATCATCCGCTATCTTAATTAAAGCAGTTGTGCTGTGGCCAGGGCGGAAACCAGATTGAAACACATTTAATATTTGGTTATTTTGTAAGAAATATATGCAATTGCTTACGTATTAGACGTTCGAGTGCTTTAGAAAGAAATGGGTCGATATTCAGATGGAAAAGAAGGGTTTTTCAGGACAATACCCTCCACCTCCCATGGCCCTCCCATGCAGCTTACAATAGCAGAAAGTATCGTTACAACTTTTCGTGAGATTTTTTTCCGTCTAGCCCCCGTTCACAAAGCGCGGTAAGGAACTTCGTTCCAAAAATTAATCGCCCGTATCAGTTTTTTGGAAAAATATTTAGTGTACAGACACTCTAATTTTATTGTCTTATTATTTGTCATAATTAATAAATAATTGTATCTTGCCTAATTATGAAAGTATATTCTTTTTTTGGACCAAGAACCATCATTTGGAATTCCAAAAACAAAGATCACAAAGATAAAAAAGTTGCCAAAGCAAGGGATTATTTAAGTCAAATTACAAAGAAATCAGTTACTTTTTTAATTTGTAACAAAATTTGTAAGGTAAATTAAAAAAATAAAACTTCTTTTGCCGCGATTGGGAAAAATGTAAATTTTTTCGATGCGCGCGCACACCGACCAGTTTGGCGCAACTTTCATATAAAAAATAAGAAAAATAAGTTTGCTATGATTTTTATTCGCCCAAATCATATGGCACTAGTTGCCATAGAATCTGAATGCCTTTAGACTTACTTTCAAATTGTACGGGTTATAATTTTTCAAGTAAACTTTATACAAATTTGGGTTTGCTATGTATCTATGGAAGTCCCGCCTCTTATTACGTAGTATTTATATACTCTTTGACACCGACAGATAAATGTGTCAGTCATAAGCATTAAGCAACACCCTGAAGTTAGTTGCGAACCTTTTTATTTTTAATTATCTTAGATAAATAAAAATCTTGTGTCACGATGTATGTTGCCAATAAACTCCAAAACCACTGAAGTTTGGTCCATCTTAAAAGATAGGATATTTAAAGATATGTTGGCGGTACGAAGTTCGCTGTGGCAGCTAGTATTATTATATTTTATGATTTTTAAATATTGTTGCATGCTATTTATGTATGTATGCGTTGTGTTATTATTTGGTGTTTTTGGATTGTTACGCCAAAGAAGTATAACTTCTTAAGTGCGTACATGAGTACACACACTCTTTTTTTCACCGTGTTAGTCCGGAACCGCCAAGTAGAATATACTACCTGCATCTCTGCCAGGCAGCACGTAAGAGGCACTGGTTACACACAGGCCATTACTAACAAGACGACTGGTGATAGTATGCTGTGTAACAACTTGCTCGGGTAGGAATCCATCGCTTTACCTATTCCTGCCGCCATAATGACTAGACACGTTTCAGTCGTTAGTCGGTAGACTTGCACAATAGGCTTAACATCTCGGCCACAGAACAGCGACGTACCGACCTATGAAATTTAATTTGTCCATAGACCACGGTTACTACATCTTACCATCAGGAGAGCCGTGTGCACATTCGCAAACTCTCACATAAAAAAAATGTGAAAAATATCTATTTGTTCACATTTTTTTTAAATAAATCTTTATTGTTTAAGTAGTGGTTAGCATATCTTGTTAATAAACTAAATATTTAACTTTTTAGCATCAACATTTTCCTATAAAGGCATTTTAATTTTACTACATTTTCCTTGCTTGGGATAAGTTTTTACTCACTTGTGTAGTTTAATTATAAGCTCTTGTTAAAGAGTATTTATATTCTTTGATTATAAGTTTAATTATTGGATCGCTTATCGTTCTTTGAAACTAACTCGTTCGCGAACTATACGAGACTAGTCAGCTGTAGTCACGTCCACCTCTTTGACGTCCACACTAAAAAGTAAAACGTAGTGATTATATTCTCTTTGGTCCACACTCCACAGACTACTTAAAGATGCACGCATCACGCATGTCACGTCAGTCTTGCTAATGGTTGCTAATGGTCTTGTTCTGACGAGTGACGTTTACGTCACATCCAGTGTTGCCGCCTTGTTGGTTTTTCCACTAGCATGGGTGCTTTTCAAGGCTTCTAGTGGTTTTCTTCATCGTACAGTGTTTTTATAGGTTTCGCAGTTTTCAATACAGGAGCTGGTGTCAAATTTTTAAAAGAAATTCTGTTCCAAAATTACTTAATGCTCTATGCTTACTCAATAACCGAGTGATTCTTAGGTTCATTCACTAGTTAATGTTATTTTATCTATTTATAAAAAATATTATTTAACTTCGTTCCTGTTTTTGAAAAGTTTTGAATTCGTATTTTGTAGCAGTATCTGAACATACGAAAATCAATCACAACCAATAACATATTATGAGAAAGTCGATAGAAGATTTTACTAAAAACCAATTACGACTCCTTCGAGGTGCATGAAAGTTTAAACTTAAACAATATGATTCAAAAAGCTACATGTCGGATTTTGATAAAATAAAATTCACTACTACAGAAATACTTAACAATCCTTTACAAAAAAAAAAACATCCAAATTAGTATGTATTATTCAAGCAATTGCCAATCCACCCAAATAAATAAAAGTGGAGTGTCTGTTTGTACTATTAAAATAACCCATTTTCTCTACATGTATACAGGGTTTACATCTAAACCACCAGCCATATTTTGAGAAACACTTCAGAATCGATGACACTAAAGTTAAAAAAATACCGATTTACAATTTTTATCCAACGCAAAATACAAGATGTATCTTTACAACGCAAAGAAAGCATGAAACTGGTTTTACCAACAACAGTCACATTCACAGGCTGGTGACGTCATGACTCTTACTAAGCACGGCGTAGTGTGACAACAAGTTAAGCATATTTGAGGACTGTTTGAAATGAATGTTCCAGTTAAAATATTAAAGCTTGGCAAAAACATTTGAGCCCAAATCCCGTTACACCTCTGACCTCTCCTCTCGTCTCCACAGAATCTTCCTGTAAATGTATATTATTATACTCTTTGACAGAATTATACATTCTTTCATGTGCCGATGCATACGTTTTTACAACAAATTTTCCAAGCATATTAAGTTACCATTAGACTTACCATTAAATAAATGTAAAAAATGTATTAAATCTAAATTGTATGGTAAAGGTTATTATAAGATTTCAGAATATTTAGAAGACAGAAATGCTTGGGATTCATTGCTCTTCATACAATCTCTACAACTTAATTATATGTAATATACTTTAGTAAATTTTATTTACAAGAAAAAAAGACAAGCCCGCTGAGTTTCTTCCACCGGATCTTCTCAGTGTGTGGCCGCGTTCCGATCTGGTGATAATTTTTAGAATTATATAGACGCGTTACAAGAGTCTTTGTATAGATTTATGTGAATAAATAGATTTTGAGTTTGAGTTTACATATATATATATATATTTATCCTTTCAAAGTTACCCTGTACATACAGTACATATACCGAAATAACGTATTTTACATTTTTGAAGTTATATTTCTTTTGGCGCGTTAGGAAAAAATGATGAGGGTAAATTTTTACGATGCGCGCGCACACCATCACGAAAAACCGACATGATGAAGTTAGCTATAGATAACATTTTAGTTTTTCAAAAAAAGGTACCAACGAAGTAGAATTATGGACATCTACGTATGTTTGCGTGAGAACTGGCAACTGTATTCACAATATTTCTTTATTTCTATGGTTAGTGTCATTTTGTCTACAATTGTAAAATAAGGCAAAAGATAAAATTTTTAAAAAGATTTTTAACTTATTACGCAGAAGAAGTGTAACTTATAACGCGTGTACATAAGTACACACACAATTTTTTTTGTTTGTTTGTCTACCTTTTTGTTTTTTCCATATTATCTTAAAATAGTCTGGACCGGTGTTGGTGAGATTTTCAGTAGTAGGAAGCTGATGTAATCAAAAGTAACTTAGGTTGTTTTTTGGTAAATTAACATATTTTGTTTGTTTGTATACCTTTCTGTTTTTTCCGTCTTATCTTAGGAAAGGCTAGACCGGTGTTGGTGACTGGTAGGAAGCTGATTTGGTTAAAAGAAACTGAAAGAAAGTTTGGTTAAAAGAAAAAGGTTGTCTTTTTTAAAAAAAACTAGATAATAGTTTTGTTAAATTTCACACTTACGAAGTCCTAAACCCAAAAAACATACCTGTTTTGGTAACATTGATGACCGCATTTTTGAAGTTACTTAAAATAACATATTTTTATAATGTTTAATTTCAATTTTCACAGTTTCTATTGATTCTTGCTATACTGATAAGGTATTAATGACAAGCAAATTACCTTTAAGTAGTTTCATTTTGCTGCCTATTGAATACTGATTATTTTGTCAAGTTACATCGAATATAATTTTAATGTTTAGTACCCTGCTTACCCGCGACTTCATCAGCTTTGAATAGTTCTGACTTTCATACAAGCTTTCTGCCTCATTACATTCATTTGGGTGTTAATTTTTGAAAATATCCTGTATTGGAATTCAAGTCTTTAACTATCCTTCCTAACAAATTTCATCAAAATCGCTTCAGTGGGTTAGCCCTTCAAGTGAAACAGACTGACAGACTAACTTTGACATTTTACAATATCGATTGCTTCACTATGAATAAAATATAGAAATTTTAACAATATGTAATTATTTTTAGCATTTCACACATATTTGTTTATTTAAACAATAAACAATTAATTATTTTATCGGATTCGTTTAAGTATTTTGGAACAAATTGTATATATTCCAATAATACTATGTTTAAGAGTGTCTAAAATGACGTATCCGATTCCAATTTGTAATTTGCATGAAATTGAGATTACAGAGTAACCTTACTGGTGTCTTTTTTACCAGATATCTTAAATTTGGCGCGTTTTTACTTCTGACCTGGCACTTTAAAAATCCAAGGTGGCAACACTGGTCACGTCAGTACTCTAGTCGCGGTAAGCTCAACTCGTTCTGAATTGACATAATGATAATACCTAAGTACCTACCAGTACCTACCTACAACTTACAAGTAAATGTATGAACTCAGTATAGTTTTGATAGTGAGGAAGATTACTTGTACCGATTACAAATGTTAACTTAGTTGGTCTTCCGTAAAGCAGCAAACGTGTTTTGTGACCTTGTGTGTATTTGTTATAAAGAATAGTGTTAGTTTCAATAAAGACTTGCTACTCAGTTACGACTAAAATGTCAGATAATACACCAGACATCCTAAAGGAAGCAGCGGCAGCCGCCGTAGTTGATGATTCGTTGTTGAGCACTTTTGATATAGTTATTCTATTCATTCTGTTTGGTGCTGCTATTTGGTGGCTCTATAGTTCCAGAAAAGAAAGTAAAAAAGATGATTTGCTACTTAGTAAATATTCCATACAGTGAGTACATTTGAATTTAGTATTACATCAATTCAAATAACCACAAGTTCTCGTTTCCTCTACTGACGCTTTACTTATTTATGCTTTTAAAGATTTCTAGAAACGTCTGTGATTTTAAATTACCTTGCATCTTGATATTCTTATTCTATTGTTATTACTGGATTTACAAAGATCACTCAACCGTGCATTTGACAGTAACAGTTAAGTTATTGTCCGTTTTATAAACTAGTAAAATTTTGTTAAACATGTATTTCGTTAACAATACTTAAAATAAGTAGGAAAAACAGAAGTTATTTCTGCCTGTAATACAATATATTACAGACAAATATACACAAACAAAAAAACTTTTTGCATAACATATACCGCTTAGCAAAAATAGTTATTAACCTTAGCAATACAAAAAAGTGTGTAAATATCTATAATTTTTGTAATAACTAATTAAAAATATGTATTTGTTCCTACACCTTTCTTTCTTCCTTTCTTTAAGTTTTGGCCTTCAGATTAGTATTTAGTCATTCGTCGAGTAGAAATTTGCATCAAATTTTATATCAATTATGATTAGGTAGTCATCAGTCATAAGTCGTCAGTAAGTCATATCAGGCTCTTGGGTAATGCAGAGGCTTCATTACACAAATACACGATACACTAATTTCTTCACGATTATTTCATTTGTGCACTTTCACTGAACAAAATTGTACAAAATGCCACCAAAATTGACTAATTTCACTCAATATCAACACAAAATTCAATAATTATAAAAAGACTTTGACCATCTTTTCTCTCGATGGCGCCAAAACTCGTTTCTACACCTTATAAATGAATGTAAAAATAATGATATTTTTTATTGATTATTTATTTCTAACAGTTAAAATGAGGTAGATGCAAACTCATCCTACTGTCTAAGATGTAAAAAGTGGGATTGTAAAAAAGTGTTGGTGTTAAAATGCAAAAGGGCATGCCTTCCATTATGTAAAAAAAAGTCTGAGTCTCCAGAACCAGTGAGTTTAAATGTGAAAAGGGTAATGAATGTGAAGGAGGCCAGAAAGGTATGCAAGGATTGAAAGATTTGGCAGAATTGGCACTCTATACTCTCTGCTTTTCCCCACAAGGGACTTGGCATGAAGAATATTTATGTATGACTCATACTCCTGATGCTACACTTGTTTTGCATTATTCAGTACTTATTCTAACATTACTCGAATAAAGAGTTGAGTACGTATATCAGAAAAAGCATGAAAATAGGAATAAGGCAGTTGGAGTGTGTAATATTATTTTCTAAGCTGGCCTTTGTAGTTGGTAACTACTGGCCAGCAATAAAAAAATAAAATTCTTTTTCAAAAATATTTTTAAAATGAAAAAAGAACTTATTCGTTTTTTTTTAATACGAGCCAGTGCAGTTACTAACTACAAAAGCCGGCTTAGAAAATAATATTATTCGTTTTTTTTTAATACCGGCCAGTGCAGTTACTAACTACAAAGGCCGGCTTAGAAAATAATATTACATCATCCCCCCACATAGGTAAAATTTTTGGCTCTTAGTCAAAAATTTGTAAGAAGTTTATAATAAAAATATAATTTGAAAAAGAAAGAGAGCAATTTAAAATCTTAGGAAATATGTAATATTATTAGAAAAAGTAAGAACTAATACAAAACTGAAAAAAAGAACTTTTTCGTTTTTTTTTAATACCGGCCAGTGCAGTTACTAACTACAAAGGCTGGCTTAGAAAATAATATTACAAGTGACAGCACTCCGGTAATAGAGTAGTGTTATCTCTGATCGCATTAGAAACAACGAGGTCAGCATAGCTTGCCTTAGAAAAATTTTTGCATCTCAAGGTTTGCCAGATGTTTTGGTGTCGGACAATGTAACAGCATTTTGTTCAAGTGACTTTAATATATTTTTTAAAGAATAATGGTATTAAACACATTTATATATACCCCACCGTACCATCCAGCTTCTAATGGCCAAGTTGAAAGAGCTATACAGTCTTTTAAAAATAAGCTAAAGAAAGTGGCTATTTTAGAGATTCCTTGGAATGAAAAACTCCCTAGAGTGTTACGCAATCTGCGCACTGTTCCCACAAGCACTGGAAAGACTCCAGCTGAGAACTTAAATGGTAGGCGATATCGGACAGCTATATCTTCTTTACATCCAGCAAGCTCAATGAGTCAGTCAGATGAGCAATCACAAGAATTGGCTCAAAGACCTGGGAAGCGATTGTTTCAAGTGGATCAGGAGGTGTTGATTCGCATGTACGGGCCAGGAGAATAATGGCATAAAGCCAGGGTAGAAATGGTGGAAGGTCCAAGTACATATATGGTCAGAACTGAAGATGGAAAACTGCATAGAAGGCATGTGGATCAAATGTTGGCTAGAGAAAATTCCCAGCCAAGTTAAACAGATCAACAGTTGTGTCCTCAATTGTCACCATCCTTACCATCCTCTCCTGATCCACCAATCATATTACCACCTCCGGAGGATTGGCCTATGTTATAGGGATACCTAATTCATGCTAATAAGAATTATTTTGTGTTTGTGTTCACAGAAGGAATATGCCTTATAGTGACTAAAAGATTCAAACTGATTAGTTTTACCTATTGTGTGAGGTGTGTGTGTGAGTGTGAGGGAAAGATATGTTGTGTATTTGGACTGCTGTCATTTTGATTGTTAATATTATGTGTACGTGGGTATTTGAGAAATAAATCAGTTATGTTTCTGTGTACTAATTTGGATACACTTTACCTACAACATTATAGATTTCAGTCACTATAGGTATGTCCAAAAAACTTTGCCCTGTTTCGATAAATTTTTTTTGAATTTATTTTCAATAATTTTTGATAACATTGTATAATTTTGTTTAATAAAAACTTTACATGGATACCTATAGAGGTTTATCTGTGTAAGTGAGCCATTCTCGTGTATGATTTACAATTTAATTGGTCTTAAGAAAAGGATTTTCTAAATAAAATATTTCAGTAAATTTTTACATTTTTGGGTCTTGTTAAACAATTTTTCCAGTTTGGTGGGTTATTCTTTTACATATTTACAATATATTCTAGTGTTCTATTTCCATAATTATTGATTACATTAAGAAGTTGGTATTTATTTATTCTAACAGTTTCTTTTAAATAATTTCCTGGATCATCAATTTCTGAAAATAATAAATATTTTACATATAAACATTGATAAGCTTACAATATTGAAAAATTGCAACATTATTAGACTTATATTTTTTACTAATATAGTTGGGAACTATTGTTTTAAATTTTTTTAACTGCAGCTTAAAAATATCCTGAAGATAACTTTTGTATGTTCTCCCATAACTGCTCAATCCATAAGTGATGATTTAAATTCTGTTAATTATGCATGTATTATATATTATTTATTATGTTATATATATGTCAATATTTTAAAGTTGTTCTATCCTATGAGCAGGAGATCAGTACATCCGTTTTATAAGTGGTGGCTTGTACAAGCGGTGTAACTTATCCAATTGTATATTATGTATATATACAAAATTCTCATACATACATACATACATATCTTCATGCCAAATCCCTTACGGGGTAGGCAGAGAGTATCGAGTGCCAGACCTCACGATCCTGACAAACCTGTCTAGCTTCCTTCACATTCATTACCCTTTTCATACAAACACGCCGGTTTTGCAGACTCTTGACACCACCCTCGGATAATATCCGATTGATCTGATCGTGAAATGTCAGCCTTGGTCTCCCCGGGTACCAACATCCATCCACATTCGTATTGTATATCTGCTTTTTCAATCTTTCATCTGTCATTCTTTCCACATGCCCGAACCAGCGGAGCATGCCCTTTCCCATTTTAACACCAACACTTTCTTTCAATCCCACTCTTTCTCGGATCTCACTGTTACGAATGCGACTCTCATTTCGACCGCATTTATCCTACTTTCATCTTTCTGGCATACCCAACTCTCACTTCCATACAATAACGTTGGGATAAGCACAGAATTATGCAAAGCGAGTCTAGCTTTTTGACTCAAAACCTCGCTTTGGAATAGCTTACCCAACGCTCCATTCACACTATTCCCTGCACTCAATTTCTTCTCTACATCCGCGGTGTACTTTCCATCCCTACTAAAAGCACAACCAAGATATACAATTTCATTCACTTGTTCCAGCACTACATCATCAACCAAAACTCTTACATCCGTTCTTGCTACATCTCTTTCAAATACCATTATTTTGGTTTTCATCGCATTCAAATGTAAGCCCCTTTCTTTACAATCTTCTTTCATAACTGTGACCAGTGTTTGCAGCTCAGATGGTGTAGAGCCCAAAAGTACAGCATCATCTGCATAAAGTAGGCAGTTCACAACTTGGTCACCTATACGCATTCCCACATTCAATGATCTTAACCTTTGCAGACATTTGTCCAAATACAAGATAAACAAGCGTGATGACAACACACAACCCTGCTTGACGCCATCAACCCGCACGCATGCTTTACAGTCTAAATGCATTGACTGCACCGCACGCAGCAGGGACCCATCTATCCCATAATCTGGCAAAATGTACCAAAGTTCCTTACGTACAACCCTATCAAACGCTTTTTCGAGATCCACAAAACTGCAGAAAACCCTATGACCCACAGCCAGATGCTTCTCTACAATGTTGCGGAGCGAAAACACTTGATCCGTACATCCTCTTCCAGACCTGAAAGCGCCTTGAAAATTTAAAATCAATCGCAAAATTCTCGTTGTTGTTAATCTCAATGTTAGTGAGTGTAGTCCTCCAAAATGCCTTTACTGATTTTCACCAAATGTTATTTGCATATTCAATATTTGAGATTCGGCTACTGTCTATTTTTCATACCCCCAAGCGATAAGGGCGAGTCACTGCAATATTATTAATAAAATCACATTAAAAAAAGTGTGTGTGTGTGTACTCATGTACGCACGTAAGAAGTTATACTTCTTTGGCGTAACAATCCAAAAATACCAAATAATAACAAAAGGCATACATACATAAATACACGTAAATAGCATGCAACAATAATTAAAAATCATAAAATATAACTAAAAATAAAAAAGTTCGCAACTAACTTCAGGGTGTTGCTTTTGATTGTCACATTTATCTGTCGGTGTACGCGCGCATCGTAAAAATACACTCTCATCATTTTTTCCCACTCGCGCCAAAAGAAGTATAACTTCAAAAATAGTAGAATATCGTCTGCGAGGTCAGCTAGTGTATAGGTAAATATATAGATAATAATAACAGAAGCATTTAATGTTAGTAGAGCCAAACACGTTCTTCCCGTTTTTTTATAGCCCTGGCTTGATAGGTTATTGTCTCTAGTTGCACAATCGAGACGTGTAAGGTGATAAGGTCACCCTTTGCTTTATATTGAAGACACCGCAATTATATTTTATGACTTCGAAATTATGCAACTTGCAATGATTTCGTTATCAATGACATGAAGTCAGTTTCTTAACACACCATTATAACGACAGATAATGGGTTATTCTAGTACTTTCATCACTTGTTTATTCGCTATTAACATTTGTCTTTATTAAATTTTGTCTCGTAGGACTGCTTCTGGGCCAATCGACTCATTTTCGACTAATTCTTCTTGGGGTAGAAGAGTTGCCTAATATATGGTCCAGTTTTGGAGTCGATACAATCGTTAAGAGTATTTTTATCGGACTGTAAGATAAATAAGCAGAGGGATTTCCTGTTGATAATAAAATGTACATTGATTGTGGTTTAAAATCTGTATAATGATTATGGCATACAATGTAACTTATAACATAGTACGTAAATTATCTCTACTTTTGAATGTCGTAAGATGACTTATGATTTGATATCGATTATCGGTCCTTAGTCCCTCTCGGTCTGGATCAGGAAGTTGGTGCTGTGAATTGGATAACTGCGGCCAGATTAAGAATTGCGGATATGCTATGCTAGTTTAAGTATGTTTTGGTCACATGCACGTTTGAAGAATGAAAGCTTATCTCCCAAGCAGCTCGTAAGAAGCGAGCTTCGGTTTGTTTTCAATACCATTGTGACCGTCACCGTTTAGTGGCGATTGGTACCGTCGCCTTATCTGCTGCCATGTTGTCAGTACTCACCTGCAACTGACGTTTTCTGGTTTGCTTCATTGGCGGTAGGCGTCATGCAGTTACTATGTTAGGAGTCTATAGGCGAAATGTGTTTGTTTACCTTCAGGAAATCCTGCATTATTTTCTTCCTATCCTGTAACTATAACATCTATACATATTACATACCTATACTAAATCTGCAGAAGGGTCAATTCTGTACATTGAAAATATTGAAAAAATAAATAGCATGTTACTGGATCGATACCAAACCCAAATATGTGATTAAAAAAATTTTGTCTGTCTGTATGTTCGGGCATCACGTGAAAACTAACGGTTCGATTTCGATGAAACTTGGTAAAATTATACCTAATAAGGTAAGGATAATATATCCTGGGCATAAAATGGGATACTTTTTATCCTGGAAAAATACGTAGAAATAAAATAAATCTTAATTTTTCAGTTTTATCACGCGAAGACCGACTTCCGCGCGGACGGAGTCGCGGGCGGAAGCTAGTTACTGTAATAAATAAAATAATTGTGTACTATTCTGTCAAGAAAGTACCGGAAAAGATCAATAATACGCAAACTGTTTGTCATTGCAATCAAAATTTATTTCATTACTTTCAACGTAAGCTCCTTTAGAAAAGACACATTTGTACGCCAACGAATAATCCAATCATCAAAACAGATTAAGACGCTTTTCTATTTCCAGAATTGAATTCAGTTCTCATCGAAATTACCTATTATGTTTACTACCGATAGGAAACGGGTGCGACGAAGTACCACTTTGTGAGACATGTTTATTAGCTTACTAGTTTGAGTTTATCAAAGAGAAAAAAAAGGTGTGTGTGCGATTCAGACACGACAGAAGTGAAATTCCAGTAAATCGACAAAAAATGAGATGAATATACCTATATTTGTGTCTCTTACCTGTCGTTTTTCCGTTGCACCCGTTTTGAAATCACAACGTTTCTACAGAAGTTTCACTTGAAAAAGTTGGATATGGCTCTATATCTGGTAAAGATGGTGGTTGCTCGATGGTAATTGTTAAGTGTATGGTCAAAAATTGGTTTCGCTTCAGTTGGAATGCTCCACTCCGAAGCTTGTTGACATGTTTACATCAGACACGTAAACCCACGTCTCTTCACTAGTGACAATGCATTTCATGCATGTTGCGTCGGAATTGGCTCGTTCTAGCATGTCCTTACCGACTCTCATATTATTGAGTTTTCTGAGAAAATTCAGGACTTTTGTGACTAGCCGAGCGGCAATATGTTTCGGAATAAATTCTGAAATGACAACCGATTGAAATCAAATCTCATAAATCTATAATTTGGTCCAACCAAACATTTCAACTCCAGCGCGAGAATTAAATAATTTTATTATGTGCGTGTCCTATAGGTATGCCTAATAACAAAAAAAAAATAACAAAATATAACCTATAACAAAATATATACCTATAATGCCTAATAACAAAATATTGAATATACGTATCTACCGACCTATCTACCGACGTATCTACCTACCTACATTCCTACCTGCCTACATACCTACCTGCCTACATACCTACCTACCTACATACCTACCTACCTACCTACCTACTTACCTAGGTACCAAACATACCAGATGCAAAATTTGTATTTTAAGATTGTTTGTTATTCGGTTTTGATTATTTGTTGTTTGTAATAACTTTCGTTGTAATAGTAAGAATTATGCAAACGTATTAACTCGTCCTAGTCGCACTTAGCTGAACTACCTACTTAGCAATGTACTACGAGTACGAGTAACTGGTAGTTTATGTAAAAAATATATGATAGGTATATGATATACTTTCAGTAATATGGTAACCTACTACCGAGTTTAAATTTCAACCCATCCAGAAACCTTACGAATATACAAAACGTACAAACTAAATAACAATAACATTAACAATAACATACGCACTTAAGAATTCTAAAGGTTAAGATTATATATATAATCGTAAAACAAGTAATTAAAGTATCTTTACGCCCATATCCCGAAATAGGTAGGCAGAGTGTACAACCATGGGCACTCACGACTAGCTGAAGACAATAAGGCCCAAAATGTGATAAGTGGCAAACCTGCCCCCAACATAGGTACATGATACAACAATGTGCTCGACATATTCAATCCCGAGCAGCGTTGTTTAATTGAAAAATTGATAAAAACACATTTTTAATTTTGTTGCCCGGCCCGGGGATAGATTACAGGGAATCATGAATTCAAGTCCAACAACCGGACCGCTAGGCTGTGATGATCTTAAAAGAGCTGTAGAGCTGTGATTATAAAAGAAAATTGTAAAAAAAATTCGGAATACATTTTTATTTGGAATTAGGTATTTGGAATCAGTGTGCTATCTAGTAATTTTTTCGTGGGCCAGTGTATACGCTTTTACAATAAACTGTCCGATTTTATAAAAGAACTTCCATTAAATAAAATAAAGAAATGCTTCAAAGTGAAATTGTATAAAAAACGTTACTATACCGTTGCTGAATATCTGTCAGACAAGAGTGCTTGGGATTAATTGCTCCTCATACCAATCTCTTACTAGTAATGATGTGTGATGTAATACTAATAAATTTGTATAGAATAACGAAAAAAAAGACAGCCCGCTTAGTTTCTTGCCGGATCTTCTCAGTGTGTGGCCGCGTTCCGATCCGTTGGTAGTTTTACTAATATATAGACTCGTCACAAGTGCCTCTTGTAAGGTGAATGTGAATAAAAATCTGTTCTATTCTAGGTATCCCGTCAGGGAAAAATTAAGCTACCAATTTTGATCGGGGCCTGCAATGATTTGTTATAGCTTGGACTAAGCTCCTGAGCCCTTTTAAGCCTGAGCTTTTGTAATAATAATAATAAATATCTCTTGAAAAGTTACACAAATTGAACCTAACCCCAAAGTAAGAATATGCTTGTGTTATGGGTGTTGGTCAACGATTCTAATACATAGAAATACTTAAATAGATACAAAAATAAATTTAATTAACACCCAGATCCGGAAATGCAGACATGTAAATGTCCATTACACAAATGCCTGCCCCCGTCAGGAGTCGAACCCGAGCCTCGCGGTTGGTCAGCGTAGTTAAGCGTGTACGTTAGCCACTCGACCAACGAGGCGGTGATTTGTAAGTTTTATGTTCTTAAATTATTTGGTAATATACTCGTACGCGGTCGTTTTGAATAGTGATCCTGATATTAAAAAATTAATTACTTCTTTTAGAGGCAAATATGATTACCAATGTCCTACCCACCACTTTGGAATACCCCCGTACTAGTTTAATCCATGAGTATTTAAAACCATTTATCCTTAATACGTAAGAAATATTTTCAAAAAGTACGATGAAGTGTGAAGGAAAACGGGTATGAAGTGTTTTGTGCATATACATTCATACAATTATTACAATTAGTTATTTTTGGTGATATAACATATTATGTAAATTCGTGCATCATCACCTATCGGCATTACGTAGGTATGTCCAGAATTCGAGTTGCGAGAAAATAACCTGCGTGCTGATTAAATAAATTAACGTATATTATACTGTATAAACTTATAATTATATATCTTGGATAAAACACACAGAATGATATTGTCTGTCCTTGTGAAATCTAACAAAAGGAAGGTAAAGAAATTATTTACGTAATTACTCGGATAATAATAATAATTATTGGCAGTTATTGTGGCTGTCTATACTTAGTCGTGCCATAAATATTGTTACAAGGAATTTGTTTTTTTCTTATTGCATTATAACATTTATTACTGTCATGTGTGTTGGTTGAAAACACTAAAATATAGTAAGCTCATTTAAAATATCCAAATTGGCTTCAATATTTTTTTATGAACGTCAAGGCCAATATATACAATAAAACTGTAAAAGAGTGAATTCTCTACATACCTAGACGATAAAAAAATAATTGCAGTGTTACTTAACCGAACGGCAGCAGAATACATTTTCCAGGCCTACAAAACACTACAATCCAGGCCTCAGGTTGGCAACGCACCATTACCACCTTTGGTGTCTCTAGGCGGCGTGAATTTCTTAACATCAGGAATATCGTAAAAAAATAGCTTTACACTATAGTTAATGTATCGCACACACAGCAGGTATTGTATTGTATATTTCCCTTCATTTCATTAGCATAAGTCCCGATTGACGCACTTTTTAGATGTTGACCCGTTATACAGGCTTTTATATTATATTATATTTATGTATATGGACCCGTCTAGTTACTTACTATTAAATTTACTAGATAGTTCATCAGAAGATGATTCGGATTGTGACTTTGATGTACGTATTGCCACATGTGCCAAAAACAGATAAATGAAAAATGGAAGGGAACAGACAGACTGGTTGTACACGTTTGGTTTGTACACAGTACTCCGGACAAACGTCAGAAAATGGGTTCTATCTTTCTCTATTTTACAATAAGAGTAAAAGGGATGGAACGCTAACGAAACGCTTTTATATTTTGGTATCGTTCTGCAACTTTAGATATGAAGTGTAAAAATGTACATTATAGCTGTCGTGTGTGGTCCTGACGATTTCTATAGAAAGATGTAATGAGATGTATCGTGCTGTACCTAATGTATATTTTTACATTATAGCTGCCGTGCGTGAATTGCTTAAATCTTGAATTTGGTTGAAATTGGTTTTTAAGCAGCGGCCATTTTGTTTTCACAATTTTTTTATGAGGTTTTTGTAATTGCCACTTAGGCTTTAGAAAATAGCATTGTCTCGAACTCATTACTTGTTTTCGTTTTGGCAGGCCGTTGTCGGGCTTTTGTCCAGCAAAAGGTAGCTCAAGGTTAATTATGCATTTTTCTTTTAAGAGCACACCTAACAATCTGATGACACGAGAATTTTATCTCATCATAGCCGTAGTATATTTATAGTTCAAAAAAACTTCCGGTGGTCAACTTGGATTTAGAAATTGCTGTCTTTGAAATCACCATCTTCGTTTATGTCTCAAATGAAACCAATTTTATCATTTTACGTAAGAGTTTTGACTTTGGAAAATAGCCATTTTTCGGAAAATGTATTTTCGCATGTCAGCCATTTTGTTTTCCAAAAAATATTTTTTCAGTTTTTTTAATCGCTACCTGAGTTCCAAAAATGGCGGTGTCTCAGACTCTTTACTTCGTTTCGTTTAGGCAGGCCTCTGGACATTTTTTACGAGGTACCGGTGGTTAGGCAAAAAATTAATATTTCTTACTTTTGAAGTAAGCTCTGGCACTGTAAGATGGCACAAAAATTTTTTTGTACTTCGGATTTCTTTTACAAATTTCGAAGAAAGACAAAATTACACCTCAGGCAAACAGACACACATCAATTTCGCAAGTGCAAGTCAGGGAGAGACGAAGGGCATGGGTTCCAATCTTCTAGGTGTTCAAACGGTATGGTTTTTTGCAAAATCTGTGATAGCACTTAATTAAACTAACCATAAAATTATTTGAACCACACGTAACGTCGAGGCTGTTGTTAAAAATTGTAAAAAAGCAAGGTCGCTGCTGGACTTTATGCGTCATAGCACGATGTATACTTATTACTGTTCTAAAGTATTACGTAAATTATACATACAAATATGCTGTTAAAAACTGGTTGTACGTGTTGTAGTTATACATATCTAAGTGGCGTTTTGTTATTTCTGCAGTGACCTCCAATTGGCCTGGACTCATATTTCTAATGCTGCACTATCTATATATTAATACGTGATGCCAAAACTTTGGGACTCCTTTTTACGAATATTGCGCCCCCAGGAGCATAAAATTTGGCACACTTATAGTGTAGGAGAAGTGCAAAACGATAATATTTTTTATTAATAATGCTAATAATGTACATTAAATCAGTAAATAAAACATTACCCACACTACCATGCATTTGACACACACAAACAAATATATTGATGATAAAGATAAAAGATCACAGATGGCGCACTAACTATTCATAATGAAGTTTAGTAGTTGGTTTTGAGAAATGAAGACGGCGTTCTTATCAATAAGATATTAAAATGTATTATGGTCGAATTTCGATCGATGGGCGACCACTAGTAATATATTATCAGTTAAACACAGCTAAACTGCTAAAAACGAGTGTGACACTATTATCTTACGGCCAATGTTAATAATATTTCTCTAAAGATGGATTTCAAGCAATCTCGATAGCTGCGTATCTGCCGGCCTATCCTATACCAAATTGCCATATATATTCTGTCCACAGATATGTTATTGGCCAGCGATAATTAAAAAATAGATCAAAATATCAATCTTGGACAGCAAGTTTTGGATTAGGATTGATTATTAACATTGGCCGTTAGTAAACAATAGTAACGCATTATTAGTTATCACTCAGAAATCACTCAAAACTCGTAATTTCATAAACATTTTAATATTTAAAATACTAAAATAATTTAAGTTTTTATATTATAAATTGAAAGATAGCAAGTCGCCAATAGACACCAAAGATGTTATTAGGGCGTCTCTATCATAGTCCGAGATCTTATGTCACGTGTGAATGTTTACCAGTTATTCAATAACAAGACTGAGGCGAAAGTTTGCGAACAGGTGATGCGGTGGTAACAAATAACAGTCCATCCATCCATCATCACCACCTAGTAGACACACATACGGACGACCTCAGAATCCCCTCCTTTTTTGGAAGTATGATATAATTCAATGTTATCACAATCAAACATCGTAAAAAAATTATCTTAGCGTGGTTTAATACGAATGAGGAAAAGGAAACCAGTCTGCTTAGACACTAGAGCAGTCGGGACCGGTTATTGAGATACTGTGAATCTGTATTCTTAACATTGACCCTGAAATATTTAGTTTGAACGACGATATTTTATACACGACTAGCCGACCCGGCAATTTACAGCTTAACATTAACAGCTACTAACAATTTGTATGGAAAAAATGTTTTTCTTGCAATTCCCGCTTTTTTTCATCAGAACCTGACAGTAAATAACAAAAAAACTGTATTTCAAAAATTGGTCTATCCGTTCAGCCGTGATGCGATAACCATCGGAAATGAAGATTCATTTTTATATTAAATATTAAACTATATTTATTTCATTAAAAATATTAGCATAATTAGCATGGTGTGGAGATCTTCTAAATTATATATATATATATATAGATAGATAACTAGCATCCCGCCCCGGCTTCGCACGGGTATAAAATATGGATATAAGACGCATCAAAATCCGTTGCGTAGATATAAAGATTTAAGCATACAAAGAACATAGGGACAGAGGAAGCGACTTTGTTTTATAGCAGTGATATAGAGTTTCGAACACAGCAACTAATTCATAACACATGGTGACATGAGATCTTGACCTTAAACCACGGCATCCCCGAAACCTTCTAGCTCCTGAGACAAGGACTCTCTTTGTGTAATTTCTTGTTGGTAAGAAATACCTTCGAACACTAAAGATGCGTTGCAGAACCTGAACCTGTGACAGAGACTTCTAACCTTTCCCCCGAACTGGCAAGATGATTGGTGGGAATAGTAGAGGTGGTGGTACCGATGCAAGTCAGTCGTCTCAAAACTACATATACAAGCCAAAGTCACGGTGTAAGTGATAGATAAACTGAACGCTTGCCTCTTACGTTGTAATTAATTGCTTACGGCCAATAATAATCTATCTAAAATAATATATCGTGCTATTTTATATCAGTTGCCAAGTAACCGCTATTATTTTTCAATAAAAATCAAATATCTTACCAACAAAACTTTTATCTGTAGACAGAATTATAATAAAATAGGTTGTTTATGTTCCTAATCTTCGAAGGAGGCCAGGGAAGATACGGAAGTCTATTGTAACATCCATCACCCTTTCTGGAATCAAGGTAGATTTTGTGTGGCCTTGTCTGCCATTACAGTAATTGATTTGAAGTCTGCTTGTAATTAGAGGCCTTCGCTGGCCTTCCTCGACATGTTTTGTAACGTTGCGTTTCTTTCGTCCAAAGTTTCGTTACGTTCGTGTCACTTGTGTAACCGACTCCGAACAGAGGGAGTTGTAAAAAAAAGTGTCCTGTTTTGCTTATTTCATTACTTCTGATCAAAAAAAGTATCTTCACGGCCATATCCCCGAAGAGGTTGGCGGAGGCACAACCAGAGCACCCATGTCTAGCTGAAGACACTAAGTTCCACAATGTGATAGGTGGCAAGCCTATCGCCAACCGGGCACATATCCATTCCCACGCAATTTTTTTTTTAAATTAGAAAAACCTAATTTTCTTTTTGTTGCCCAATCCGGGATTCGAATCCGGGAGCCCATGCAGTCAGTCCAACACCTGAACTGCTAGACCACAGAGGCGATCGAAATCACAGAGTAAGTTGTAAATTCGGCTATACGTTTTTTTTGTACTTTTGTCAAGCGGGTACTCGGCCAAAAAAAAACCCATTGGATGGGTCCTCTATAAGATATGTTGGTCACTGTGGTTTTTGCGTTAGACGAAGCCTGTCTTGGCGGCATCATCAAAAGTGATAGTTAAAATTTAACTACTTAGAACTACCAGTGGGAGGGTGATAAATGTAATGCATACACGCCTAAGTACATCGACCAACCGCGAAGCTCGGGTTTGATTCCCGACGGGGGCAGGCATTTGTGTGATGAACATTTAGGCTGGTTTTAGAGTCGCGCTGACCGCACGCTGACCATCAGCGCTGACAGCCAAAATGTATGAACTTCTAGGAAGCGTTTTAAAATAACGCGTAGGTTGGTCAGCGCTGATCTGTCAGCGGGCGTACGCGTCGCTCGTCGGCGCCGCGTAGCCGTCGGCGCTCACCGCCGACCGCGCGCCTCTATCTTCAGTGAGCGTTCTAGTGTCGAGCCGAGTGGACGCCGTCAGCGTGAACAGTCATGACGAATCGCGATGTGGATACAAGTCGAGTGATCGACGAAGTACGCTTAAGAAAGCAATTATGGGATGCATCCGATCCACTGTATAAAAATAAAGATGCTAGAAACAAATCCTGGGACGATATAGTTTTCGCACTATTCGAAAATGTGTCGGAAGAAGAAAAACAACATCTTGGTAGGTGATTATTTTATTATCTTGGAATAAGTGTAGGTACTACGAGACGAATAAATCATTTAAATTTAAAATATACATGAGTCTTGCCAGGGCACCTTACCGATAGGGCTCAGAAAGTATTCGGCAAAATGTTCTCGTAGACCGTTGCCAGACCTGTTTATAGGCACATTTGATATGTCTACCATACCCTCAATCGTAAATGTTTCTTCTATACGATAACCATCGCGAATTCTTATAAAATTATGCAATA
>NJDD01003837.1:57591-74741 GCA_002245505.1 Calephelis nemesis | reverse complement strand
AGCACGATACTGAAACGTCTCGCGCTGAACGTCAGCGATGACAATCTACGCGCTGAGCGGTCAGCGCTGACGGTCAGCGTGCGGTCAGCGTGACTCTAAAACCAGCCTTAGATGTCTGCATTTCCGGGTTGGGTGTTTATTAAATTTATTCTGGTATCTATTTAAGTATTTACATACAAGTGTTAGTATCGTTGTTTAACACCCATAACACAAGCATATAATTTTCTTACTTTGGGGTTAATTATTAGCTGTTAGTCCAGTAGGTACGGAGAGAAGTAATTTGGTTATACTGCATATTTTTGCCAAGTTGCACGTATTGTCAATAAAAATTTGGGTTTAGGTTCCACAGATGCACTACTAAAGTTCACCCTATTACGTTGGTCGCTTTTACTAAGGGGGTTGATGCCACCAGACACCACCACAAGTTTTTGATGAAAATACTTACTGCTTTGCACGATTATGAGGAAAACTGGGCATTGACTCCACTGCATCTTAAAAAAAACTCAAATTATGGCGTGGTAATGAAGTAATCAAAATTCCTTTTTTTGCAGTTTTACTGCATTTAAATTATGGATCCTGGGAGCTAAGCAGCTGTAGTAGTTTTTGTTTTGTTGTTGGAAGCAGACGGATTTCCTGAAGGTAAGAATTTCACGCCGCCTTCTCTAGGCTTCTAGGCTAGTAGTGGTAATGGTGCGTTGCCAACCTGAGGCTGGGGTTAGGACTCGATCTAAAGTAAGTTTACCGGCTTCCTTATCCTCCGAACCCTAACACGTCAACGGCAAACACTGACGATATGATGGCAGGAACAGGTATGGCAGTGGTACCAATCGGGCCAGTCGCTGCAAAACTACCAATTAGTCAGATGTTAAGGTGCTTGTGTCGGTAAGATTATGCTCGCCTTTTACGAGCTGCCTAACAGGAAGGCAGGTGGTTTAATAGTGACGGTAAGCCTATGCTCGGCGCGGGCGAGGCGAGCTATGCCCGAACTCGATGTCAGCGGCCAGATCGCTCCGCTGACATCCAGTTCACTTCAATCAGAACCTACATAATAATTATGTGTTAGATCGCGCCGCTATCGCCGCCGCCCCGCAATCGCTGACATCCAGTTTGTGGCCTAAGGGTCTGGTATAAATTTGGTACTTACGTGGTACACATCATTCGCGGTAGCGCCACTCGCGCTGTGACGAATGTTAGATGTAATAGATTTTTTTATTTTCTAACCAGCTGGTAAGCGTCAGATTTGTTGATGTTATTATTATTTAATAAGTCAAAGTATTTACTCAATATGGCAAAAGATCAATGATTATAGATTATATTGTGCTGTTTTCGAACCTCACTTGAGCTGTAAAGGGTAGATTTGAATGAAATTTGATAGTAAAAAATACCACATGCACTTTGTTGAACGTTTATTAGGCATTAAACGATTTTATTTGTTTTAAAAAATACAATGTTAACGATCCCAAAATTCAAATAACCAGATATATAGTTATTTATAACACTGAAGACGCCACGACAGCCTCAGCACGAGTTGATGAATATTATACAGATAACATTACATTACCGTGTCAAAAGCAACCAACGACATAGAGTCGTCTTTGCAGTAGAGCCTCTCTAGGACCTCAATCCAAATTTTAGTGAAAATCTGTGCAGCTTTGCACGACTGTGAGGGAAGCCGGGTGTTTACCACGCTACTATTAAAATTTGTAATATCTAGACTCGGATTTTAAAAGCACTTAAAGTCAAAAATCGTACGTAGCTAGTAGACTTGCACTTGCAAACTATAGATTGTTTTTAAATACATACCTAATTTGCCATTTTATATTATATGAATGACTTAGCTGCTTATTTACGCCGCTGGATTGTCAGAAAGAAGCACATTATTAGTGTATATAGCTTTTTGAGAAAAATATTACTTATGGATAGATGAAAAGTGCTTATGGATGTGGAATCCATGTATATGACTCCTTCATCTGCCCCTTGTGGTGTCTCTGGATCAATCCGTAATTTTTAACCGTTTTACATGAAAATAATTTTGTTGCAGGCCAGCAGGATCAATACAGGTGACAGAAAATTCTTTTATAAAGAAACTACAGAGTTCCGGCAGAAGCCTTGTTGTATTTTATGGATCACAAACAGGAACAGGAGAAGAGTTCGCCGGTAGGTTGGCGAAAGAAGGCATACGATACAAAATGAAAGGGATGGTAGCCGATCCAGAAGAATGTGATATGGTCAGTGACCAGTGTTGTCATTTTTATATTTTAATGTGTACTTATATTGATTTCTGGTGTTTTACATGCGCAGCTGAATTTTATGGCGTATTGTTTGCTAGCGTGCTCACACTAAACGATTTCAATAACCAAATATAAGACTTAAGGTTATCCACATTAAGTATACCTCCAGGGCAAAGCATCTTTTCTACAAAAAAATTAATAATTTTTATGTATTTATTTATTTGATTTTCCTTATTTTTTTCGTCCTTAAGATAAAAATTAGGAAATACGTTACGTTATGGCGGTAATTTTATTGTAACATTCCAAAATCCAATTACACCATCTGTATCTCTCCAGACAATGCTTTAAGTCCTAAAAACGGGGTCTTTTCTAACAAGTTTTAGCCTAAAGCTTTCGAGTTATGGCAGTAAAAACGTGTGATCATATTTTTTAACATTATACACATTCCATTACACAAATTTTCTTATTTAATCGATAAAAAAAAGTTATAAAGTCCAAAATTGTTGTTCCGCTAAAATTCAAGGTCAATATTTTGGTAAGCAATTTCAAAGACACATACTTCAAATTAATTGGAGTGATGTATGTTTCATGAGCATGAGCTTATAGTCCAGTGAAGTTGTAAACATCGCGAAGTTAGCAACATATTAGCCATTCCAACAAAAAGGACGTGAATTATAATTTTGATTAAATAAATGTTAAATTTGTTAAATCAAATAATTGCTAACATCTCCAGCAAGAATTCATTATATACCGCGTTATAGTGCATTTTTTATTCAAATATCAATAGACTCATCATCTGAATAATCGCCCTAAGTACCATAGAATGTGGTAGGTATGTAGTTGTAGCTAGAAAAGCATTTGGCCATTCCTGTCATAGTTTTACTACTGTCGACACTGATATCAATTCTCTTTCAAAAGCTTGCAAATCTATAATCAGCATTATTTTAATTTTTATGTAGCCGCCTAGAGACACCAAAGATAATAAATATTTATTTTTGAAAAGTACAAGAGTTTACATTGGAAAAGTATGTATACAATGGAATTCCACCAAATGTCGACGATGAAAAGTACAGATTCTATGAAAACTTAGCGTATAAAGTTTGCTATTGAAAGTAATAACAAATTAATTTGTGTATTTTATTACAGGAAGAATTAACAAAACTAAAAGACATTCCGAACTCCCTCGCTGTGTTTTGTCTGGCGACGTACGGTGAGGGTGATCCCACTGACAACGCTATGGAGTTTTTTGAATGGTTAAAGAATGGGGACGCTGACTTATCGGGTTTAAATTATGCGGTAAGTAATTTTAAACATACATTAAATGCAGTAAAACTGAAAAAAACAGACTCAAATTTCTATACTAAGTCATCTAAGTAGGTACACAAAATGTAATATTAAATAAGACTCAAAAGCCACTGGCTGTGGCTGTTAATGTGCAAATCTGTATTTAAATATTATACACTTAATTATACTAAAAAGTAATAGGTTTAAGTTAAAGAAAAAACATATTTTGAGCATTTTTCGAATTTTTATCTATCTGTATTTTGTTTTTTAACACCTTTAGTAAGCGGGACACAAAGTAGTATATAGCATTCTTAGGAACATAGAGTACATATAGTACCGGTAGCCGAATTACATCAAGATTTGTTCAATAGATTCGGATGGAAGCGCCGCCAGCAAACAGACAAAAATTAATAAACAATAGTTTAAAAATCTAATTTAAGTTTTTATATCTAGTTGAACTAAATATTACACAACATAGTCTGGCAAACGAAAGTAGAGACTGAAAAAGAGCGGCAAAATCCAGAAATCGCAGTACGTATGGCAATTCAGAAAGTAGTTAGCAAATTTTTATGAATAGCGCACACTTTTGACGGAACGGAGGGTATCTGATCGGAGCCCATTTTTGCTACTCAGTACGAGAATATCGATTCTGTAGTGAACGGTGCACGCATGAATAACTCCGATGGAGAACTTTCTTTTCCCTGCATATTGGTTGAAAATGAGGCACAAAAACCGTATAAAAGAATAAACGTTAAATATAGATACTTCTTTTTACTGATCTCATAACAAGTTTTTCAAAGCAACTTCAAATTATAATTACGCTCGATCTGGAGTTCGAACCTAGGATCACATGTGTCTTTATCGACACTGTCAGTTGAAAATTTAGAGACCTGTTTGTGTTTACCTGTCTAGGTGTATGTATGCAATATATTTTATAGCATACAATGTGTTTGAAAGCAATCTAGGCGGATTGTTGCGCTGATATGCGACCCGTCTAAGTATGCGCTATTGTTTACTATCATTTATCTTGATCTATGATACTGGAATTTGTTGTTTTTCAAAAAATTTAACAATCATGCAGAACAATAACAGCTACCCCTTTCTTTTAATATTCGATTAATACATATTATTTTAGCTATTAAAGACTTAAATATCTACCAAACTATGATGGGCAGAGGTAAGGGGCATACACTCGGTGTTGTCAAAAGTGTCGTGTGAATAGGCTTAAATGAAGATAGCGTTGCTCTACCAAAGGACCGTATTTAAAGAAAGCGCCAAAAGTAGTTAGGACGTTTGTAAGCATGACATAACTTTTCGGGTAGTTATTTAATAACAAAAAATTTCGTCAAAAAATAAGTAAAAATGTATACAAAGTAGCTAAATTCATATCATACCTTCGGCTACACTGGCTCCTTTATTTAATCCTATTTTGTAGACACTTTTTATGTCAAAAGGCCATGTAAGTAAGGCCTTACCCCTACCCTCCTTATTCCAAACAAATCGATAGTGATTGACAGTATCGACCTCTAAATTTATGCGTTATCACGCATATACGCATTTTTATTAAAAAAACAACCTGAAATTAAAACGAAATATGGCAGCTGTTCTGATCAATAGGAGGCGTAATCTGTGATCCTGAAATTACTATGGCTGTACAGAAAAAGTAGTGTATCGATATCGAAACATGATCTATTTGTTATAATTGATAGTTACGTTTAGGTAAATAGATAAGAATTATTATTTACCTGCCGGTTGAAATTGTTACTATCAACTTACTTACTTAGTGTTACTCAGTTGGCTTATAAAGAGGGAAATGTAATGAAAAGAAAGAATATTTATTTCTTTTTCACTAACACATTTTATCACATTGTAGTGTGGAAATATTTTTTATATTTATATAAGTGAACACTTTATATTTATTACAACATTCCTAATTATTACAAAAAAATGTGATCAGATTACATTCAAACCACTTTCTTTACTTTAAATTAAGCAAAATTCTTGTTACGATAGACGGTGATTGATATTTTTAAATGCTAGTTAAATAATGGTATCCATTCATATCTTGTCCAAATATTCTTTTCTGGGAATGTTGAATAATATATCGATAATTGTAATAGTACATGACTATAAAATTTAACACAAAACATGGCGTTCTTGGCAAGCATGAGGACTGTCATGACTTCACTTTAAATCGACGTGACACAATGAGCATAAACAAAAATGTCGTTATCTCTTTCGGCATACATAATATTAACATTTGTTAAAAAAAGACAAAGACATGATGTCAAGTTGTATGTTGATTCCAACGGTATTTAAACAACTAAATTTATTATTTTCCATCGTCGGCGCTTGGTAAAACTTCCAAATATTCACATTTTTAAATTAAGAAACACTTGTACTATTTTACGTATCACTTATAATTTATTATTTTATTATTAGCCTGTAAGTTTCGCTTATGATAACATTATCAGGGCTAGAACTTAAACTTACGAGTTATTTGCCCCTTTCTGGGGCCGGCTAAGACCTTTAGGCCATGCTGCCACGTATTCCGTCTTAATTATTTCTTATACAGTGATTAGGCACATGTCTTCCGTATTAATTATTCTTATACAGTTCTTAGTCACTATTTACAAAGTCACGTCAGGGTCTTGAGTAAAGCGGTAATCACTTTACACAAGCTCACTTTGGGAGATTTGGCGGCAGCGAGGACATTCACGATACACTAATTTCTTCATGATTATTTCATTTGTGCACTTTCACTGAAGAAAATTAAAGTAATTCCCACCTCAATTAACTAATTTTACTCAAAATTTACACTTAATTCAATAATTGTGACAAAATTACGACCATCTTCATTCACGATGGCGCCAAAACTCCTGTTGATCCTTATGTTATATTCCTATTCTGTGATTGACAGTACCCATCTTGAAATTTAGTTGTCTATGTTGACATTATAAAATCATTGTCATGTAAAAAGTTTGTAAAACGAGTGTCTAATTTCGTTTTGCCATATTGTATTTTTATATATAACTTCAATCGCCTCTGTGGTCTAGCGGTTCAGTTGTTGGACTTGACTGCCTGAGGTCCCAGGTTCGAATTCCGGGTCGGACGACATAAAGAAAATTGGATTTTTCTAATTTTCTAATAAAAAAACGTTACTCGGGATTGGATATGTGTCCTGTTGGCGATAGGCTTGCCACATATCAGATTGTGGGACTTAGTGTCTTCAGCTAGTCGTGGGTGCCCTGGTTGTGCCTCTGCCTACCTCTTCGGGGATATGGGCGTGAAGATACTTTTTTTATATAAGTTCAAAATTCAAATAACAGAATTGTGCGATTAAGAAAAAAACTTTTTATTGTATAAAAGCGTGGGGTTCTTGATAAAATATTTTGTAAAAAGTTTAAGATTCTTCATATCTGTTAGATAAAGTATTTTTAAAACAATTGACCAGCACACCGCGCTTTCTTATGATAAAATATATTTTTTTTCTTAATATTTTTTTTTAACTTGAAAATGATTGTCTATTTTCTGGTTCAGCTAAATAGAAATAGAAGCGAATGCATTTTTTTTAAACTGTTTTTTATTTTTAGTCCTTGGCGATCAACGTTTTAGTTAGTACATCATATTAAATAAAGAAATAAAAAGAAATGACACGAGTTGACCTAACCCCAAAGTTAGCAAAGCCATAAATAAACAAGTTATAGAAATATTTTAATAGATACCGGAATTATAATACTAGAAGATCCGATATAACAACGACCTTCACCGATCTGTTTAATGGATAAAAATTATTCGATAGGTAATTTAGTTTATTAAAAATGATAAAAAACATGGGTTGCCTGATAAAATCTTGGCCAGGCTATAATTAATTAAAAATTGAAAAATCAATTTTTTTATTAAATTTCACCATTGAGTTTAACAAAAAAATTTAACACTATCGGAAAGTTCACAGCCTATAGAATATGTAAACGGAGGGTTGCTTATTATTTTCCTGGCATAACGTTTGGGATGCCAGGTGTAAACAGGTATTTCGCTCGTAGTTATTTTCACCTATTTGTTTAATCTATTAACCAAACATAACTCGGACCGAGTCTAGTATCTCGTGCGGTAGACAAAGACACAGGGTTATAGTTGTGCGCGGCGTGGCTGTAGGAAGTGACAAAGAGCGCATGCTACTAGTTCATGCAATGGAAAAAGATAGCGATAAATTGTAAACAGCAATATTTTGGATCATTTTATAACCTAAAATATTATGTTGATATTGACAACACGTGCCCGTACGTATTTCTGCTCTCAATGGCTAAAAAGTGTTTTTTTTGTGACTCCGACGATCGATTGTTAGCTTTTAATGATGAAATTTGCAATAATTGTTTATTGAAATTAGCATTTCGAAAGAGGAAGAATTTTAAATACGGTGATGTTAATCTTACTAAAGCATCGCGTAATTATATTACCACACCACGTCACAGTGTATCGCGTGGAACATGCTAGGTGGACAATATTATTTTATGTTATACATATAACGATGCTCTTACTTATTTCAAATATGGGTAGTCATGTTTTTGTAATAAAAAACGAAAAAAAATATGATAGCAAAAAAATATTTTCCAAAATAATATATGAACAACAATTAACTTAGCGAGTACTATGAATGCTGTAAATTGCATGCAGGTCAGATCGAATAAGTATCAAGAGGTATGTACAATATAAATCTAAATACATAAAATTACAAATAGTAACAAAACAATCATAGGTTTATTTACAATAAAAGAAAATATATGCATGAAAACTAAAACTAAGCAGCAAAGATAATATTTCATAACGTAACCTAATAATCATCATCAGAGTCTTCTGATGAATCATTTACTGTGTAATCGTCATCATTTTGTGGAACTATGCGATAATATGATGACGTTTCCAGTCTTGATTCTACTATACTAGGGCTTAAAATTAACTTTAAAACCTCTGAACATATTTTTTCCGGCTTTTTTTGGGGAATCTCTCGAAGGCTATTGATCAAGGGATCAGATGTTATAACCAACATTGACAGCAAGTCTCTGTTCGTGGCAACACGCGAGTACTTGCGGGTGTTGTACTCCCTAAATCTGCGGCAATCTTTATTACGTGCTTCCTGAGCCTCTTCGGAAAGCTGCCCAATTGGAAGCAATGCAGCTTTGATGACCTCTGTACTATGAATTAATATTTTATGTACAGTAGCAGGCATACAGTACCACGAATAGAGACTTAGATAATGTCTTCTGGTTTCAAGACAAAATTTATTAAATTCAACTAAGTTTATCTCGAATCCAGAAGACAAAGTCCTCAATATTACATCGAACTGTTTGATGATTTCAACATCCAATCCCGTGATCTGAGCACTCATCTCAGCATTCTTAAAAAACCGACGAGCCGTGTTTCCATCGTTTGAAGAACCAAATCCTGGCTTTGGTTTATCTACAATAAGTCCCATCTCGTTCTTAAATTTTAACTTAATTTCGTCGGAACGAACCTTGATATCTGCTTTGACTTCGTTGCTTCTAGCCTGCCATTTCTTAATATTCAACTTGTAGCTGATATGTAAAAGGCATTCGAAGCAACGAATCCAAGCATGAAGTGTAGATAAACCAAAGCCAAAATGATCTTGTTGAAGTTCGCGGGTTCATCATTCATCGTCTTGGGGGTGGCTCCACAGATGAAACACTTTTGAGTTGAACGAGTTTCCGTTAAAGCGTTGCATACCTTTCTGTCTGTCATTGTCAGCAAAAGTTCGTGTTTCACAGAGATTTGAGAATCACCAAAGTCGATACGTGTTGGAAGAAGAGCGTTAACTTCTTCCAACAATCTATTTGTCTCCGTTAACGTGAAGTCATTCGTTTCTTTAGCAAATATTAATTTGATTGGGCGACAATACAATGTTGATGAAGACCGAGGATTTTGCCAAACAATTTTGGCCCCATCATATAATCTAAGGGGAACTAAAGAAAATACGAAAATAAATTCGTCCGTATCTTCAGTGTTCTCAAATCTCTGTTTGTATGTGCTGTGCCCAGAACTTCCATCACATCCCCATTTACTTACAAGTGTAAAAGACGAACTTGTTGCGAGGACACTGCTGATAACTTCATGCTGTGCTAATACTAAACGTTCCACTGTTTTGTTTAATAATGCTTGCAAATTTATTTCAGCACGTGTTTCTGTTACAGCAATGTGCTCCTGTGCAGGATAACAGGCCTGTTTAGATTTTGTCAAACTATAATATGATGGAAACACATTATGTCCTGCCTTCATAGACCACTTTCTTGTTTGTTTGTACGCATGTGTTGTTGACTTAGAATCTATATAGTAAGCTAACGCTTCGTCACTACTTAACTGCCTAGGATTAACATTACTGGTATCCTTAGACTTAACATTAATAACTGAGCTTTCACTAATGTCTCTAATCACGCTGGCATTTTTCTGTTGTCCTGCTGAACGCGCAGCAATTTCGTTAGCTGTCACCAATTCACTGACACTTCGCGATTCTACGAGATCCACGACTCGACGTTTTTTTGGTTTTAAACGACGATTCTTCGAATTCTTTGCGAGGCCTTCCTGCTGAAATCACAGCCTCACTCGAAGTTGATGGTTGTGGCTCAAAAGAACTCACAGTAAACTGTATATCTTCTTCATCCAGCCAGGTCTTATTTTTAATTAAAAAACGCTCCTTCGATTTTCCTGAAGCCAACCATTTGACACCAATTTTATTGGAAAAGTTGGATATCTTCAACTTTATTTCTTTTTGGCTACATTCAGTAATGTTACCAAAGTGAAATTTTGAAGAAAGAAACTCATATATACCCGAGTTCTTTTCATTTTTTGTTGGTTTCAACCACTCTTCAAAAAATTCTACCCTAGAAACAGAGTATAAGCGTTCTGAAAAAAAAAAAAAGAATATGTTGTACTGAAGTGTGCTAAACAATTTGTGTATTTTTATGAAGAATAAAGTATTTCCTATGATATATCAAAGAACTAGCCCGGATAGAGGTGAATGTCTGCAAAATTAACTCTTTAAAACTATTCTTTCATAAAAAAATACGTTAAAATATATAAGCTATGTTAAAATTAAACCTAAAATTCATTTGAACAGATTCAGATTTTAAAAAAGGTTTTTTAAATAATAGGACTTACCCTCCGTGTTGATATCCATCACAAACACTCAAAATATTAACTATAAGCCACTATGGATGTGTACGAAAGTGTCACTAAACTGCGACTGATTGACTGTAACGATTTCATTAAACTCAATACCTGACTTCTAACCACTATTCCTTATCAGTTAAGCATTTGACAAACAACCGATTCTTGGAATCTGGAGATTAGGGGTGTTGTTTACGTTTTGCAATTAAGATTTCCTGGAAATGATAACATGAATTTTGTCCACCTAGCATGTTCTAGGCGAAATACTGTGCACGTGTCTGAAAAAAGTTAATGTTTTGAAAAATCAATATAATGAAGAATTTGAAAAATTTTGTGAAGAGAATTCAGTAAGTACATAATATCTTATTTTTCTAAATTTACGTATAGTAATATTTCAATAGTATAGTAGTATTTCAATTATTATGACAATTTATACTAGATACTAGACTCGGACCTCTTTGTTGTACGTCCCCAATCGCATTAAAATTTAACTTTTTAAAATTCGGCAACCGTCATTCAGGACAGACTTATTACGGACAACCCTATATCATTGTATTCACAATAAAATAGCGCTTATTTTTAAGTTTGGTTAATAGATTAAACAAATAGGTGAAAATAACTACGAGCGAAATACCTGTTTACACCTGGCATCCCAAACGTTATGCCAGGTAAATAATAGGCAACCCTCCGTTTGCATATTCTATAGGCTGTGAACTTTCCGATAGTGTTAATTTTTTTTGTTAAACTCAATGGTGAAATTTAAAATGAAAATTGATTTTTCAATTTTTAATTAATTATAGCCTGGCCAAGATTTTATCAGGCAACCCATGTTTTTTATCATTTTTAATAAACTAAATTACCTATCGAATAATTTTTATCCATTAAACAGATCGGTGAAGGTCGTTGTTATATCGGATCTTAGACCATAACACCCACACCCGGAACGTCAGACATAGATGTTTATGTTCCGACTGCACTACGGAATATCGAAGTTTGAAATGTCGATGTACTGTATTCATAATGTTCATCAGTGCGATGTACGTTACTTCGACAGTACGGTATGACGAAGTATTGTATTGAGAATGTTCATAAAATCGACGTATGGAACTTCGAAAGATCGCTATGTCAGAGTACTGAACTTTTGATTTCGATGTAGGGACACCGGGCAGAATTGTTTGGAGCCAACGATACAAAATTATTTTAAGTTATTTTAATATGTACTTCCTGCTACCTCATATAATTGTACAACATTATCCCTTTTTACAACTGAATGCGTTAAATAACTTGTGCATTAAATTTAGTTTTAAATTGCTTTATGCTTTCATTAAAATTACTATTTTGAAACACAAGAGAGATTTAAATACCACATTGATATTACCATTGTAACTGTGCGAAGCCGGAGCGGATCGCTGGTCAAGTATAAATTTAACACTTTTGTATTTTAATGTATTCTGGTATGTGATAATGTAAGTAATACATTTATTTGAAAAACGTACAAGTGATAGTAATAGTTTGTGTAAGTACAAGGAATTTTCGTCAAGTATCAGAATGTTTTTTGGTTAATGACCATGACCATTCCACCATTCCACCATCATTGGTGGTTTTTACGTCATTCGCCAGAGTTTAATATTAAATAAATACAAAATAGTTTGAAACGTCCGGCCCAGTTCTATGGAGACATCAGTCTGCAATTGAATTAGCCTCCAAGATAAGTTAGACGTTCAATAATCGCCACGTAATGTCGAGTTGTGAGTGCTCTACAATCATAATCACATGATTGGCGCATGAATGGTGAGCAATAATTAATTAACGTTGTGTGTTATAATGTTCTAAACAATATGACAAATGTTTATAAATAAGATGTTAGGGGACATTAATCGAACAAGCAATACATAATTGGCACAATTATATTGGCCTTACATACGAGGTGCGTGGCTGTCCTGTGGCCTACAGGACAGCCACGCACCTCGTTGGTCGTGTGGCTAGCGTATACGACTAATTACATCGACTTACCGCGAGGCTCGGGTTTGATTCCCGACGGGGGCAGACATTTGTGTGATTAACATATAGATATCTGCATTTTCGGGTTTGGGTGTTTATTAAATTTATTCTGGTATCTATTTAAGTAGGTGTATCTATGTACTAGTTAGTATCGTTGACTAACACCCATAACACAAGCATATAATTTGCTTACTTACTTTGGGGTTAGATTCGATTTGTGTGAGTTGTCCAGGAATATTTATTATTATTAAATTTAATAATCAAACTATATTTCGCGTGGTCCGTCCTCGTTGTCCACAGGTATGTATTTTGCTATCAAAATGAATATTCAAATATATCATCTGTGGTGTTTGCGAAGTGTACGTAGGTATGGTAAGTTTGAGAAGTTAGAGCTTGAAAAGTTAGAACGTTTAGATTTAGAAGCTTGACTGTACATGGCATCTGATAATTTTGTCACAATGCGAGCCATATGGTCTCGTCTTGGCAGCATTTAACATGGAAACGCAGTATTTTACATGTTTTTGATGGGATGCCATTTCTTTTTGTAAGTTGTTTAGACTACAGCCACACACAGTTCTGCTAGCGCTACATATTCATTTAAAAGATGATAGAATTGTGCTACAGTACGTATTCTAGTTGCCACCATAACATCAATGCTCGCCATAGTCGTGTTCCATTGTAACCAGTAGATTGGCACATCTGTCTTAAGATCGCGGCAGTAAGATAGAGACGCGTTAGTATTTTCTAGAGCGTTATTTTCATACAAACTACCTAGTTTGTGGCAGGAGATGATAGAAATTGGAATGTCAAATCTTTTTCTCATTCATAATTTTCATTCGTTGAAACTAAAAGTCGCTTCGCTTTCGAGTCGCTGCGAAACCCTACCACCTAGTCAGATGTGACGGTGCTAGTGACGGTAAGTCTATGCTCGCCTTTTACGAGCTGCCTGGCAGGAAGGCAGATGGTCTGTTCTGCAAAGGGGCCCGGACCAACACGAAGATAACTGTTCTAAGCCAAACCCAAGTAACGAGCGTTCAAGAGAAACGACGAAACGCTGCGAGAAAAAGCAGTGCTTCGCTTTGCTCGTCATGGCGGGGGCACTACGGGCACAATAGTATTTTTTATAATATTCATCTTTGAAGCCTCACTTAGTTGGCCACTGTTTTCCCTCTCATAAGAAACACAACCATACGGTAAACTATAATATTAAATTAGTCAGTATATGGAGTAATCAACTGAATTAACGTCTGGCAAATTAAATTTGTGCTTAACTAGGTATATGTAAATTAACATAATATTAAAAAGACTGACATTCTAAAATGGTTTCGATTTTTTTGTTACACGAAATACTGTCTGGCATATACTTTTATCAACAAGGCGAATGTCTTGCAGTGCTGAATTCATGTTTCTTACAGTTCTAAGAAGATATCAAAAAATATGTATGCTTTCTAAAATAATTTCAAAATCTCTTTTGAAGTGAAAAGTTCTTTGCGCACTTTCTTTGGAATGGGTAAATACTTCTAAAATCGCGTCAGGACACGTGACCTGACTCGTAAGACAAAAATACCACATCCTACTATTAATATTATAAATGCGAAAGTTTGTATGTATGGATGTATGGATGTTTGTTACTCTTTCACGCAAAAACTACAAAGCCGATTACGATGAAATTTGGTATGTAGGTAGCTGAAGACCCAGAATAACATATAGGCTACTTTTTATCCCGGAGTTCCCGCGGGATTGGGACTTACGCGGTTGAAACCGCGGGGCGCAGCTAGTTACTGATAATTAAAGCAATTCGTGCAAAATTATTCCCTAACCATTCCAAAATAACAAAAATGCACAACGTTAATATTCAAGTTATCACTTCTGCCGGCACTCCCGGAGTGCAACCCGTCGTTTTTTTTCCTGTAAACAAAAGATCTCCGTTACAAAATGTTATGGCAAAATATTCAAACCAAGTGCCGTCGAAGAACGCACTCATATGTAATGGTGACGATATTTTGAACCAAAGTGAACCACTACGAGCGAGAGTGACATCTGATTGAGATACTCTTATGTGAACTGTTTGATATGCAAAAATAAAACAAAAAAGATACGCACAAACATACTTATATATCTTCATGCTAAGTCCCCCGCTCAAGGGAGTTTAGAGTGCCAATTGTTACGATTCCTAGTCTTGTCTATAATTGATCGCCTTTATTGATTACCTTGATAGGTCAAGATAAGTGGAAAATTTATGCATTACTAAGTGTGACTCAAAGTTCCTGGAAGGATGTTGATTTTTTTTTATGACATTAGAAGGCATCAAGCAGACGGAATTCCTGATGGTAAGAAATTCACGCCGCCTAGAGACACCAAAGTTGGTAATGGTGCGTTGCCAACCAGAGGCCGGGATGTTAGGCTTCGAGCAAAAGTAAGTTTACCGGCTACCTTACCCTCCCAACCGGAATACGTCATGACGGAATAGACGGCGGCAGGAATAGGTAAGGCGGTGGTACCAATCCGGGTGAGTCGCTGCGAAACTCTACCACCTTGTCAAATGTCACGGTGTTAGTGACGGTAAGCCTATGTTCGCCTTTTACGAGCTGCCTGGCACAGGAAGGCAGATGGTCTATTCTACAAAGGAGCCCGGACCAACATGGGGTATACGGGACCATTTCGGAACCATATGCTATCTTTATCAAAAAAAATATCATATCACGACGTTGGTATCAAATGAAATAGTTGTAGTCGGTTTTTGCAGTTTAACGGCGCTAATTATGTTCTTATTTTAACACTACTGCGTAGACGATAGATTGTGTGGTTTGTAGTAGGTAGATATTGGTTAGATAAGTTATTAAAATAATATAATTGATGTCGTACTTACGTGTCGGAAATAACTACCTCCTTATCGTCGTTAAATAATAAATCTTTGATAAGACTACGCGTCTTACAAATCACCATTAGTGCGTAGTATAATATTGTTATCGACGTTAATGAAAATAAAACATCATTCCGATTTGTTCCTTTTGTACCAAGTTCTTTAACATGACTAAAAACATAATAGCTTTCGTCTAACAAACATAGATTAGGGGTTAAGGTTTTACAAGGTGTATAATGCAATTATACCATACGTTAGCAGCATGTACTTTGATTAGCGTGTTCTGTCTACTATCTGTATTAGCGTATAATGTTAACTTAAACTTGGAGTACTTTAGTCTATGTTAATTAATAAAACGGTAAGAGTTTAAGCTTTGGTGCTCTTTTACTCATGTAAAAGAAATTGTAGGTATAGGGTGTAATTCTTTCTCTAGAGATCTTAAGAGCCATTACAATGTTGGAACTTGGAACGCCTTCATAGAGTGTCATGTTGCGGAAACTATTACCATGAAACAAAGCATTATATCAAGATTGTGGTCAAGCTATAGTGAGACGGAGGAGGCGGCGATTATGCATCTTGGTCCAAGCCGCATCAACACTCCAAGGCAGGATCGACTTTTGCAAGTGACTTCTCGAAGATACCAAATTTTTAAAACATTACTATTAGCCTGCAGCAGGCTGGACACCGGCACAAAGTCAACATTCACGCTAGCAGATCGCTCATAGTTCCACCTATGCGAATAAGAAATCGTGGAGGCTACAATGGGAAAGTTAGCACATGAACTGATATGATTGTTTCCTTATAAATCCAGCCTTCGCCTTCTAAAGAATATACGTGTTTGGCAAGTTTTTGGATATAAAAGTGGGCTAAACCACCTTTAAAAAGTTTATCCATACCAAAGTTGTCATATCATATTTTGGAAGAGAATTCGGATTAGTGAAAGAACCAATCACGTTTTGACACTTTGCTATAAGTCGGCTGAAATTGATCGAAATCAGTAGTGTTACTCCTGCATCTCGATTTCATAAAAATAAAAATTGGAATCGGTTATATCATTTCTTTTACTTTAAAATTATTACTTTTATGAGGTCCCAGGTTCGTATCCTGGGTCGGCCAACAAAAAGAAAATTAGGTTTTTCCAATTTTCTAATAAAAAAAATAACGTTGCTCGGGGTTGGATATATGCCCGGTTGGCGATAGGCTTGCCACCTATCACGTTGTGGGACTTAGTATATTCGGCTATTCGTGGGTGCCGTAGATGTGCCTCTGCCTACCTCTTCGGGGATATGGGCGTGAAGATGCTTTTTTTTAATTAATTCTGTGTACTAGCGGAATATTAACATGCTGGCCAGAATTTGTGCTAATTTGTGATCTACCCACGCGTGAAATAAGACGCCAGCGCCAATGTGATGACAAGCAGAACTTTTCTTAGGTAGTGTGACTTTATCTTATATATATAAAATACTTGCACGATGTTCGTTCCCGTAGGAAATTCAATTTTTAATATAGTAAAGTATGTTAAAGGACAAATGTCGTGGGGTTAAAGATAACAGCGCGACGTACAGACATCTAAAATATTAGTAACAGTAAAA
>NJDD01003837.1:45362-57125 GCA_002245505.1 Calephelis nemesis | reverse complement strand
AGATTTGAGTTGTTAACTCTTAGGTGAAAGATAATAAATATACTATAAGGTGATTCTGGAGTAGTGTAATGATATCTTATATTTGATATTTCCCATCGCCGGCGCTTGCTAAAACTTTAAAAATATGAATGTTACTCTGTTTACATTTTCTTTAATGACCAGGGGGCTGAGTATGTAACTCATTGCCCACTCAAAATGGAAAAGTGGACATCAAATAGCTGTCATATGACGTGTTTTATATTTGCTATCTCCAGTGACCAACAGCAATACAGTACACAAATGACGTCATTTTATGTACAGTTTTGCAGTTTGAGTTGGCATACATATTAGCCCTAGTTATCGACAACTACAATGTTTTATATTATGTTAGATCCATTCGTCTAATATTCGCTTACACTGTACGACACAATACAATATAATCTGTTTAATGTTTATGGATACAATCCTCAGTTTGACGCAACTTTCATATAAAAAATGAAAAAAATAAGTTTGCTATGTTTTTTATTCGCCCAAATCATATGGCACTAGTTGTCTTATATCTGTATGCCTTTAGACTTACTTTCAAATTATACGGGTTATACCTTTTCAAGTAAACTTCATACAAAATTTGGGTTTGCTTTGTAGATACGGAAGTCCAGCCTTTTATTACGTAGTATTTATAATATACTCTTTGACAAAGTTATTCTCGGGAACAATATTGTTTTGTCAATGATATTGAACTTGTATCCATTCGCTTTTGTTATTTTAATAATCCCCACACAATATTTTCATGCCATTTGATGATAGTATCTTTTTTTTAATTTAATAAGTGAATTAATCTTAAGTTGAGGTGATATTTACTGTTAATAATAAATAAAAAAACAGTAAATCTTATAAAATCTATAATTAATATATCTAAGAACAATGACAATCGGGTTAGCTTACAAATAAAAAAAATCGGATCGGAATTGGTCCACCTGTTCAGGAGTTATAATGGCACATATAGACATTCAATTACATTTCGATACTTTAACACATATGTAATTAAAATATTAAATTCCTGATAATATTCAGCAAACCAAATAAATTAAACTATGATAAAGTTTTATGACTACAAAAAATAAGAAAATAATATGTTCACCGTAACGTATTTATTGAAGACAACTTGGAGAAACAATGGCTTGAATAGTTGCTGAAATCCTGTTGGTAGTTAAGACCTTTAAAGAGGTATCGTGCTCGGAGTGCGTATTGGACGCGAAATGTCACGCTTTTTAAAATTATGTACGCATACAAATAATATGTTGGACTTATGAATAAAAAAATATTCTTATGTGTTAAATATCAAGAAAAATGCTTTTCTCAAAGGTAGCTTATAGTTGTCATAATAACGTAAAAAATGTCTCCACTGTAGATATGATACTTATACTGATTTATTAAAAACTCACATTTTAGATACTAAATAAAATTAGTAAGATCGCGCTTTTTGAATCTTTATCCCGCATTTGGAAGGATTATGTCCTGCAAATTCGTGTTATGGAGGTGGCAAGCGTAATCCGGGCTGTTGACAACTGAAAATTTTTTTGTGTGTTTTTGCAAAATAACCCTGACTCAATGAAATTCCAAAGAAAGGCATTGAAGTCCAGTAGTTATTGTGATTATGATAATTATTAAATTTAAAAGGTTCTTCGTAAAATATTTATCGGGGATTATTCAAAACGATCGTTCATCGTGACTTGCAATTGTTGTTATCAACATACCCACGTATTTTCCTATCAGTATTATTATAATATGAAATTATGAGACGTTGTTACTAAATGAGAGCCGTGGCTTTAACTATTTGGCACCACGGCATGGCACTCAAACTCATTTAATTAAGTGAGATTTGGCGGCGACTGGGAAATACACGATATACTAATTTCTTTGTGAATACTTCACATACAAAATTGTATGAAATGCAACCAGAATTGAGTAATTTACTCTAATATAAACTTACACAAATAGTATATGAACTCACGTCTTATTCGGTGGCACCAAAATCTGCACTATACCTACATTACCTACCATAAATAACTAAATCTATCGCCACTGTGGTCTAACGGTTCATTAGTTGGTCTTGACTGCATGAGGTCCCGGGTTCGAATCCAGGGTGTCCGACCCTGGATTCAAACCAAAGAGAAAATTGGAGTTTTTCCAATTTTCTAATAAAAAAAAATTGCTCGGGATAGGATGTGTGCCCGGTTGACGATACGCTTGTCGCCTATCACATTGTGGGTCTTAGTATCTTCGGCTAGTCGTGGGTGCCCTGGTTGTGCCTCTGCCTACCTCTTCGGGGATATGGGCGTGAAGATACTTTTTTTTAGTATCTTAGGCTAGTCGTGGGTGCCCTGGTTGTGCTTCTGCCTACCTTTTCGAAGATATGGGCGTGAAGATACTTTTTTTTTAAAGACAAAGAAGTTTCTTGGTGTTATGTAATATTTATACCTATTTATCAAAATACCAAACTAAGATCAATACAATAAGAGTACTGACATCCAAACAGAAAATACTGTTTCGTTTAGAACTCTTCGACCAAGTATGATGAGATAGTAATATCTAATTAAATATATTTTCATTAGTAGCATTTTGTGTCCAGTTTCACAATCTGGCATCCCTACGGAAGCGCGACCCGTTGTCACTGTGGTGCCCTCTTACGTATTTCTATTTGACAACGACGTATGAGTTTTGACAGCGACGTTTGGGTTTTGACAACTGATGTATTGAGTCAGGTGTCATTGTCAGCTGTGTTATGAATTTCGAATCGCGTTATTCGTCTTCTTTAACCAAATTCAAATTCGAATAAAACTTGATATTTTTATTTCGTTACGCTGTAGCAAATAATAATAAAAGTTGTTGTTTATGTATTTTAGATATATGTAGTTAAAATAGTCTGTAATAAGTGCTATGAGAGTTCAGTGAATAATTTTCTATTAGCAGCATGTTATATTTATTAGAAAATGTATCTATTAGGATTTTGCCGCGTTATATAAAGGAATTTGTGTTCAGAAAGCATATTATGTTTCCACCGCTTTTGAGGTTAAAATATATGGTATAATATTTTGATTACAATAATATCATATTTAAAAATTGTTGCAGGTCTTGCTAAACTTTCATGTAATTTGTAAGTCAACGATAATGCCGTATTTTACTATAACTAATAGTTTTCTTGTTACTAAATAAAAGTCAAAGTATTGAAATGTTTCTGGTTACTAAAGCATTCTCATCTATACTTACAATGTGTTTGCATTAGGGTAAACACATTAGTTATAATTAAGTAACTTTTTAATGTTTTTATTTGTAGGTTTTCGGACTTGGAAACAAAACATATGAACATTACAATTCTGTTGCTATATATGTTGACAAAAGACTTGAAGAATTAGGCGCTAATCGAGTGTTTGAACTTGGACTGGGCGATGATGATGCAAAGTAAGTCATTGTTAAAATAATGTTAACGTTTTTCTCATCATTAAGTTAGTTTTTAGTTAGTATTTTTTGTAGATATTTATTTTCCAAAAAACAGATATCAGTTTGGAGTAAGAGATATAGTTGTTTTTTTTTATGATATTGGAAGGCAAACAAGCAGACGGATTTCCTGATGGTAAGAAATTCACGCCGCCGAGAAACACCAAAGGTAATAATGGTGCGTTGCTAAACTGAAGCCAGGATGTTAGGCCTCGAGCAAAAGAGCTCAGCTCCAGCTCCAGGAGGAAGCAGCTTTCAAAAATTTCATATTATATTTTTTCTTCATAAATTTGTCTCAGTTTTATATTAAGTACCTAGTAAATATAATACAGACTTATTTTTTCAAAACTAAAGAACAAGTAGTTTCTCATAGTAGTAACTAGAGATGTTTACATTTCACAGGTATGGTTCCTTAAATTTTAATTTATATGTTGTAATAGTTATATTTTTAAATTTAATTTTAAATTACAAATGTACTAGATAAATCATTTCGAGTTGTGTCATCATTTTTTACCAGTACCTACTGTCTATCACCAACTAGAATAATTATAATAATCAATTATGGGATTTTTCAGTTAGAGAGTGATGGGGTTGTTACGTCCCAACGCTAGAAAATAAAAAATATTGAATTTTCTATATTGTATATGTTTTTTTACTATTTCTTTACAACTTTTAGCATAGAAGATGATTTTATTACATGGAAAGAAAAGTTCTGGCCTGCTGTCTGTGAGAAATATAACATTGAGAGTACAGGCGAGGAAGAATTAACCCGACAGTTTAACTTAGTCAAATATGCACCTGGAGAACTTGAACCTAAAGATATATTCTCTGGAGAAATCGCCAAATTACACTCTTTACAAAATCAAAGACCGTAAGTAGTGCTTGTCATTTTACTTATAAAAAATATGTTATACTATAAGGAACTTTACCCTCATGCGATATTTAAGAATAATCCAAAATATATGCAACAATATACTGGTGATAAGATAATGTTACAGTTAATTAATAAAATCATTGATTAATAATTTACAAAAAAAAAATTATATAAAAATAGTTGGTGGAGAGAATATACCTCAATCCAGCCAATAGAGAGTATACATAAATCCTTGAGTAAGGATAAAAATATACTCAATTCATTCTTTTTATTCAAATGAAGGAAAAATGAAAGTCTGTTATGTTCTCAATTTAACCATATTAGGTTGCCTAAAAGTTGATCAAAACCACTCTTGCCAAGATTTTTGTAAGTACTACTTACATAAAAGACTCATAGAAAAAATTTTAGGACCAGAACTGTGGGAGTAATGGTAATCTTACAGCATTAAATTTTTTGTCTTTTTCTATCTCTTCCAATGAAAAAATATTGCAATAACTTATTATTTTGTATGCTGCACAATAGGCTTGTGTCCAAAAATGTATTTAGTGATTGATTCTTTCCTTTATTCGATATTGAACAGAAATAACTGAATTTATTTTCAAAAATCGATGAGTAACATTATTTTTTTTAGTTTTTTATAAACCTGTACGAATTTGCCGCGAAAACGCTCTCAACTATCATGGCGTTCTGAATGACGTCACTCAGTGCAAAACAAAACAAACCGTAGTTGGTATACTTTGCTTTGTTTTAAAACGTCAACAACAACAATGGCGGACGCACTCTGTGACGTAACGCGTTCTGATCGGCGTTCACTGTCACATGATGAAATGGTTTTTTTTCAGGTTAATATTTCTTAAAAATAAAATTATTCTTTATATTTTATTGTAAATAATAAATTTTATTGACAACTATTAATAATAACAAAACTATAGATACCACAACAAACCCGATTTATTATTGGTGGACACAAGCCTATTACTGCCATTGTCGTTCACACATAAATTTTATTCAAGCATTGGTATTGTTCTTCTGGTTACTATAAAATGTTAAAAATAAATAAAATGATGTTTTTTTTTATTTTAGGCCATACGATGCGAAAAATCCATTTTTGGCAACTATTACAGTTAATAGAGAATTGCACAAAGGTGGTGATAGGTCATGTTTGCACATTGAATTAGATATATCAGATTCCAAAATGAGATATGAAGCAGGTGAGTAATCCTATTAATATTATAAATGCGAAAGTTTGTATGTATGGATGTATGGATGTTTGTTACTCTTTCACGCAAAAACTACAAAGCCGATTACGATGAAATTTGGTATGTAGGTAGCTGAAGACCCAGAATAACATATAGGCTACTTTTTATCCCGGAGTTCCCGCGGGATTGGGACTTACGCGGGTGAAACCGCGGGGCGCAGCTAGTGTTCTTTATATAGTAAGGTGTGCACAGATCTTACCTATTTTTTCATATAGATACATACTACAAACAAGTAGGTGATTTACCGGATTGTAACGGATAACCATCGCCTGTAGACTAAACTGTTATTTTATTTGTCCCCAAAGTCATAAACAAATATTTCTGAACAAATTACACCAACCAATTTAACCTGAGAGTAGTTGTATTGTAATATGCTTGTGGTATAGGTACAGGTAGGTATTATAACTTAGAAATACATACTTATACAAATTCTGTAACAAATTTAATAAATTCCCAAACCCAGAAATGTATACATGTATGTTTTTTTGAATGGCTAACTAATGGCTTGAATGTTTTTTTTGATGTGTTGCTAACCTCGGGATTTTACAACTTCATTGGACTTTGAACATGTATGTTCATACAAATGCATGTCCCTGTCAGTAATTGAATCTGTGGCTCGCAGATGGTAACTCTGACAAGCAGGGGTGCATACTTTCCTCTTTCTCCAAAGAGGATGAATTTAAAATACTAAGGAGATCTCTTAGTATCTATGCACACATTTAACTGCAAGTCCGTCGCGCAGTACGCGTAGCCCCGTAGATTTTGCCAGAGCTTTAAGAGAAATGCTGTATGGTAGCCTACAGCCTGGTTGTTATTCACCTTGTTACTAGATTATACTACATGTAGTCGAAGGAATTGTTACTTCCTAATGCAAATATTTAAAGTAGTTTCGCGCCCATATCCCCTAAGAGACATTAAGTTACACAATGTGATAGAAGGCAAACTTATCAATTGGTTACATATCTTATCAATCGTTGTATTTATTACATTTAGATTTAAAAACAAATTTTGTTTTTGTTGCCCGATTCGAGGATGGAAACTGGGACTGCATGATTTCAAGTCCAAATCCAGTACACCGGACCGCAACTGCTACAGCACAGAAGATGTTTAATGATATTTGATACTTTTTTCAGGTGATCATGTGGCTGTGTATCCAATTAATGATAGTAATTTAGTTGACCGCCTCGGCAACCTGACCGGGGCTGATTTAGATGAAGTGTTTTCGCTCATCAACACAGATCAAGAAAGTACAAAGAAACATCCATTCCCGTGCCCAACATCTTATCGTACGGCTCTGTCTCACTATTTAGAAATCACCGCTATACCAAGGACACATATATTACGGGAGTTGGTTGAATATTGTTCGGATGAAGAAGTAATGATTTACCTTATATTATATTTATGAGTTTGAAGTTTTGAATTGTCTTTATTTGCGTGTGTTTTGGTTTTAGGACAAAAAGAAAATGCTACTTATGGCCACGAATTCCCAAGAAGGCAAGGCATTATATCAATCATTTGTAGTGGACGCTTGCAGAAATGTTGTGCACATTCTAGAGGATATAAAGTCATGTAAACCTCCACTAGATCACCTATGTGAATTACTGCCACGCTTGCAGCCCAGATATTATTCCATTTCCTCAAGTCCCAAGGTAATGTCTTTCTACCAGTTTGTCGGTAAATATTAAGAGGCATTGAATGTTCATTTACATCCAAAACAATCATGCATAATAATTACATTGTGAATTACCCCGTGTTGGTGGGGTCTCCTGTTTAAAAAAGACCATCTGCATAGTTTACATGGATCATTGACTACACAACCACTGGTGGTAGAATGCTATGCAGGAACTGGCCCGGGTAGGGATTACGGCCTTACCTGACGATATTATGACCGTGTTTGGCACTGTCGTTTTCCGACCCGGAACGCCGCACCTGTAGTAACAACATTTGTAGTGTCTATAGATATATAGTATCGGAGGCAGTGTAATGTCTGGCATTAAACAACGCTCTCATTGGAACATGTGTAATCCAAAAAAAGGTAAACTTATCTATCGTAAAAGATGTATTATTACTCTGGCTGGTTGTTAATACGATTGCGTCCCCGTCATGGCTGCGCTCGTGTACCCGGGGAATATTAATATAAAACAAAGGTATCTTCATGCCCCTATCTAACAGCTAGGCAGAGACACAACCAGGACCAGCCTATTGCTAACGGGGCATATATCCAATCCCGGACTACGTTGTTTTTATTAGATAAATGTTTTATTTTTGTTGCTCGCCCCGGGGATAGAATACGTCCCGTAATCGTTTCTTATTCAGTCAAGTCTTTCACCGAACCACTAGACCACGTAGGAGTGATATTAACACACACTGCGGTAAATGGATATTGTATTTGTAAGTTCCAAAATTGAAATGCAGTATTTCTATACAGGCTATCTACATGGCTTTTAATACTAAAACATGCTATAGATAAATAATGATTATTAATTTTGTAGCTGTACCCTGAAACAGTTCACGTAACGGCTGTTGTAGTGCAATACGAAACTACGACCGGAAGAGTGAATAAGGGAGTTACCACAACTTGGCTGGCGGAGCACAAGCCGGAGCCGGGGAAGCCTTTACCAAAAGTTCCAGTATTTATACGAAAATCACAATTCAGGTATGTTTAACAAGTCTTTTACTTAAGAGAGTTAAAAATGTTGATAAGCTAGCAGATTTGGACACATGGGGTTAATGGTAGCCAAGCTCTGCCACCATTGGACTGCTGGATACAAGTCGGTGTTACTGGCAACACTAACAACACTCCTTTCTTTCTTTCTTTTAGTTTTGGCCTTGACATTTGGATGAAAATTTGCATCAAATTTTATATCAGTTATAATTAGTCATCAGTCACAAGTCATCAGTAAGTCATGTCAGGCTATCTTGGGTAAAGCGGCGGCCTCATTACACAAGCTCATATAAGGAGAGTTGGCGGCAACGAGGAAATACATGATACGTTCATTTGTGCACTTTCACTGAACAAACTGCCACCAAAATTGACTAATTTCATTCAATATCAACACGAAATTCAATAATTATGAAAAAACTTCGACCATCTTTTCTCTCGATGGCGCCAAAACTCTAACAACACTTAGTGTTGCCAGTAACACCGACTGCTGGTTGTCAAAGTTATAAACAAACGAATATATATCATTAATCTGATTCATTAATGAAAATCATAGTAGCTCCACAGATTATACTCTATGAAATTTCAATATGTTCAAGCTTTACAATATAAGCGTATATTATATAAGTACTTAGTATTTAAATAAAATAACTATACATCATGACTTGTACAAATGATGTTTAATCACATTTGCATATTGTCACCAAAACTTGTTGATTAATGATGACGCGATAATTTGATTGAATCGGATGTTTTTTTTTGTTTTGAAATATTAAAACTATGCGACAAATACTTCGGCACGTGCAATTGACGTGGTGGGTCCCTCATGCCCGCTGTCTATATTGTTACCTAACGTATTCCTGTAATCAGGGCTGTCTTAGATTATGCTGGGGCCCTAGGGCATCCAAAAACTTGGGGCCCTTTTGGTGTATAAAGTATATCCCTTTTTTTTCACTATGATTTTTTTCGATAATCAATTACATTACTTTGTTACAATATGTCTTTATTATGTTTTATGATTATGATAATATTTCTGTTCAAATCGTAAAACTCAATTTTCTGAACAATGTCACTTTCTTTGCTCATAACTATTGACGAATTACTAAGTAGTTTTTAAAATGCGAGGTTGAACCAAAATCCAACCCAACTAAAATATTTTAACATTGAAAGTGAGTGAAATGGTCTATCTTGCGGGGCCCTCTAAGTATAGGGGTCCTGGGCAGTGGCCCCGTGTGCCCTTATGGTAAAGACGGTATTGCCTGTAATCCCTTAATATATTTCTGTCATGTCAGAGTAATGTTCCGACCCGGCGACTAGCCAGTAGACGTCCACATTGGAACTAACAGCCCGTCTACAGGATAGGAACCTATAACATCTGTTATAACATCTGTGATGTCTCCCACCATAGTGAGGACTGTGTACTTGTTTGCTGTCTTATGTCGTAAAATAAATCCAAAAACCAAAAATTGGGTGCGTGTTCTTATGTACGCGCGTGAGAAGTTATACTTACTTGAAAAAATAGTAATAAAATCTAACGAAAAATATGCAAATCGCACTTGTATGTAAATAAATCACGTGTGTGAATGTAGAAACATGATTTTCAAGCAGGCATGATGTTTCTATTGTTAATTTTTGTATAACAGATGTGCGCGAATTTTAAAACTTCTGTGACTTTTGTGTGATCTTAAAATTTCACTCGAATCATTTTTTCACTGCTTGGAAAAGTATAATTTCAAAAAAAATAATTAAAAGAAGTTTTGAATGAACAGTATATTGTACAAAATTTCAAGTGAATATTGTATTGGTGACACTACAACTACCCGGGGTCGTCGGTCCTGGGATTCCTTATAATTGATACTTAGGAGTAGGTAAAGAGAGAGAGAGAGGCCTTAACTCCGGTGGATTCTCGGTCCTGGGCGCTCCACCCCTTCTGGTGTTCCTCTTTTATCGTTCGGAGTAACCCTCGACGTAGTGAATCCCGTCAAGCTCCAACCGGAGGGCGTTAATATAGTCCGATCTCTTGTATGATAGGTAGACAATGGTAGGGTTAGAGTAGGTAGCCGTACCGTAGGACCCTAAGGCGGGTGTATGTTGGCTAACTGTAGCCTTAAGTGACTAGTTATTTATTACTTTAGTAGTTGTTGTAAAGGCGACCTCGCTGGGAAGGTCCCGATAGAATATCCAGTGACGCCTCGTGGTTAGGTGAGCTTATATAGGTCGCGCGCTAATCTCGGAGAGGCGAGGGGTGAGAGGTAACATCGTACGATGCGTTGTTGTTCTGTTTTTTCCAGGAACGTTGGTGGTTCTTATGGAATGTTCTTTATAAGTACCCACAACGTGACAAACTTAAACTAAAACAGTACTTACTAGATAAAATTAAAAATTATAATAATATTGTAATAAAAAAAATCTGTACTTACATTATAATGCGCAGCTATCTTATAATTATATAATACCGATAGGTACCATGTCAACTCTTTGCATCGAATAAGATACCTATATATTTATAGTTTCAAAATTTATCTTGATAAGTGAATATATTGTATGTTCTTTTTGAGAAATAAATTTCTTGAAACCGAAATTTATTCAAATTATACGTATTATTATTATACGTAGTGAACAATAGTAATATATAGCCTGGGCGGGAATTTGGGTATATTATGTTGCATAATTTTGTGAAGCAGCGCGGGATTAGGATCTGCAGAGACTATAAAGTTGACATTTTGCCGTTGGTTGCTTTTACTGTGAGAGTTTATGCTACCTATTTTCAGGGGTGGATTTTTTGCTAAAGTGAGCACTGTATTTTTTTTTGACAGCGAATATTTGTCGACTTATCAACCAGTAAGTTTAAAACTTTTAAACAATAATACCAATTTGTCAATTTGCCTTTTAAAACGACTAAAAAACTAAAGAAACTAGAATTTTAATAAGAAAATCATTAAGAGTCATAATGTAGATTAAAAAAAAACAATTAAATAATTAGCATGGCTATATACTCACTGTAAACTAAGTATTAGCGTAGTGCATATTGGGATATGACATGAGGATAAGACAGAAAACAAGAAGAGGGCTTCCCTGATAGTAAGAGTCACCCGTGATTTACATGCACTGTAGGTGTTGTTGGTTGGTTAAATGTTGGTTTGGCTATGCCGACAGACTGCCGCTGCAGACGTCGACGCCGATAGTGATGGTGGGTCCGGGCACGGGGCTCGCGCCCTTCCGTGGCTTCCTGCAGGAGCGAGCCGTCGCCCGCGCCGCCGGCCGCCCCACCGGCGACACCGTGCTCTTCTGCGGCTGTCGTCACCGCAACCAGGACTACATCTACCAGGAGGTCAGTCGCATCCACCCTAACTCTTTACAGTGACAAATACCTGCCATCTGCAGACTACGCCTAGTGGTGCATTTCCAGCTTAAGTCAAACGAAAAGCCGACAACTCTTTTCTCAATTTCATCAATAAAAAGTTCCGTATAGAATTTACGAAGAAAGTTTA
>NJDD01003837.1:20112-43640 GCA_002245505.1 Calephelis nemesis | reverse complement strand
GGGCCGGATCCGGCCCGCGGGCCGTAGTTTGCCCATCACTGCTCTATAGTAATACAAAACACAATAAAATTATGTTTTTGACAACGGTAGATGAACATCAAAATATTGTTAAGGTAATACATAGTTTGAAAAACATGAGCTATTGGTTTTGACAGTTAAAGAGTTAAAGCACAACAATATTAAAAATGTTGCCAGTATAATATCTACTCGGTGTGTGGTCGCGATCCGGTGGTAGTTTATAAAAATGTCGATTCGCACAAGTACAAATTGTATTATCCACGTGAATAAAGATTTTTCTAATTCTAATTATATCAAAACCAGGATATTTCTGTTCCAAACATGATAAATAGAAATTCTATGATGAGAGATCATATAATTTATATTTATAAATTTTGTAAAATAATTAAACTTCACGTATAACTGAACATACACTTCAAAATAGTTTTTAATATTAATAATTAGTGATATTATATAAAAGGTATAATCGCATTTATTTATCGAATGCTTTACATTAAAAATTTTGATTGTTGGCTATCTACTTGATAACTAAACCAATGTCAAAGGTTCGTGTTTTCAGTTTGTATTTCCTCGTACGATTGCTAGGCATCGACTTACGCTTCCACGTAATACTTATTTGTAACGACATAAGTGACATAACCTACAGCCATCGTCCGCAGTCCACTAGGTGGTATGGTGGTGTGCGACTGCTCGCCTGGGTTGTGTCAATGCTCGCCCTCATTGCTGTGCTGCAGAAAAGGGTAGCCAGTTGTCTTGCATATATGGTATAAGATCTCAGAGATACGATTATATGCCTTACGATCAGAAATCGTTGTTCCTTGTTTTAGATAGAACCACCTACAGCCCTATCAATCTGAAGATTAATAGGACTAATACACGGGACGTGTACGGTTTGCTTAAGACTCAGTTCCGGGCATTGCTTAACTCCGTCACATCGGTAGCTCTTATCCCAATTCGTTCTAGCACCCCTACTAATTCTTTTCCAAGTGGAGATTTCGATACATTGGCTATTGATCTCTTGCCCGTATGGTAAGAATTTGACTACTTGAAACTATATAATACTAGCTGTTGCCTGCGGCTTCGTCCGCGTTTTCACAGTAACCCGTTGGCGATCTGGATTAAAAGTTATATGTTAGCCTATATGTTAATCCAGGGGGGTTAGAATGTGCACTTTCGTCTCGGCGCGATCGCGTCGTTTCGCTTGGACGATGCGTTTCGTTTCAAAACGTTATCGTTTTTTATAAAGCTAGAACAATCATAACTTGAAGCGATATCGTGTAAACGAAGGGTAATGACCGAATTTGTATGAAAAAACAAAATTTTGTCTATGACGACACGACTTAAAACACGTCAATATCAAATTTGTTATTTGTCAATTGTCAGACGTCTAACGTCTATCGCCGACGTCACGTTTTGTTTGGCACGAACGTTCTACGCTTTTTGAGTTTGACATTTATAAGCGGCCCGAAACGAACGTTCGTTTCAAGACGACGGTGGTTCATTCTAACCCCCCTGGTCACAATCTATCTGTGTTCCAAATTTCAGACAAATCCGTCCAGCCATTCGAGCGTGAATGAGTAACAAACATACACATATCCTTACAAACTTTCGCATTTGTAATATTAGTAGGATATCCAAGACTTGTGAGATACATTTTAGCGTGACTGAATAATCTGTTTTTTTCTGATTTTCATTGCTCTAGGGACTAACGCATATTTGATAATCTGCGAGACGCTACGACAGGCAGTACTTTATATGTTCAATATAGAAAAAATGAAACAACGAAAGAAAGAAAGCAAGTAGTAACAGACTAATTAACATGACAAAAAACTAAATATACCTATATTTTATCAAAATCAGTTGAAGTAACTTCCAATGGCGTCAAGCAAGGCCTTGGGTAACAACATTCAGCAATATAAGTTACAGCACAGCCGTGCTGTATGAAAATATCCATCCTCATATGAAGGTTACCAATTAAACAATTAGTGGAGACTTACAATTATTTTTCATGAGTTATAAATGTATGTGCATTGTTATTGATGACAGGTTGTAAAATAAATTATTAAATCAACAACTACACATGTCTGAAAGTGTTATGTATGTATCGTAATTTATATTATATACACGTAACAAAAAATCATAAAAAAGTTGTGCCTGTACCAAAATATCCCTGAATTAATGTTTCCGGTGGAATCTCTTTTAAACTCGGAATGTGTTTATTTATAGTCTTTGTGTTATGTAACATGACCTAGAATAACTACCGAATACTTTTTTATAGAATTTACACAACGGGTCCGTAGATCGGAGTCTCATAAAATTTAAGCTATGTTAAATAAATTATAAAATAATAATATAATTTAAAAAAATATCTTCACGCCCATATCAGGCAGAGGCATAACCAGGGCATCCACGACTAGCCGAAGACACTAAGTCCCACAATGTGATAGGTGGCAAGCCTAATGCCAACCGGGCACATAACCAATCCCGAGCGCCTTTTTTTAAATAAGAAAATTGGAAAAACTCCTTTGGTTTGGTTTGGAATTGGTTTGAATTCAGGGTCGGGCACCCTGGATTCGAACCCGGGACCGGGAAATTTTCTTTTTGTTGCCCTTGACTGCATGAGGTCCCGTTTTCGAATCCCGGGTCGGCCATTACATGTAGCGTTTGTCGGTAGTTGTCGAAAATTTTTAATTTTAGTGTTGTTTCTCAAACATAAACTAGCAGTTCGACAAGGTTTGTACACTGTACATTCAATGGTTTCGTTTAAATGTATGCATTTTGGAGACAACAGGATTCGTAGACATAACATCATGTGCGACTTTTGTTACTATCATTGCCTTAACGACAGTATCAGAGTACAATTTATACATAACATTTTGAGATAAGCCGATGTAATTACCAGTCTTTATTAAGCAAGCAATGGTTTTCCTCGTCATAAAAATAATTGACTTAATGACAACGTGAAGTGATGGTTCAGCGCGATGGCTTATTTGACGATAATTTAGTTGAGATCTGTCTGTTTTCCCGATTCCGGGATATCCGTGGAAGTATAAGGCACACCGACTATCGAGATATGCGGTAATGTCTCACCTAAGTTCAAAGTAAAAGACGGACAAAGTAGCCCAGCATGTAATATCATACAAACCAAGGCAAGGGCGGATCCAGCTTTCGTGTCGGGAACCCCCCTGACACGAAAGCTGGATCCGCCCTTGTCTTGGTACACGTATTGACTTGGTACACGTACTTTTTTTTGTAAAATAGCGGTCAATAAACGGCTCTCCTTATTATTAAGAGGAAACCGTCTCTACCTATAGAGACCATAGATGTTGTAGGTGCAACGTTGTCTTGTTGCCGAAGTAGGTATAAGCCCAATTGTGCAAGTCAACCGTCTACACTACTCTTCGAAACAGAAAATGACACTGTCAATATGGGCGAAAGGAATAGGAAAGACAGTGGATGCCTACTCTGACAAGTTCCAGCACATCACTTCTAGCCTACTATCAGTGGTCTTGTTCGTACACATACCTAGTACCTACACGCAACAAAAGAGTTTTATTACCTATGTAATAATTTGAATTTTATAAGTTTTTTAATTATTTTAAAAATAATTTAAATAAATAATTTCAATAATTGTTCTGGGAAAAACTGTTCGATTCAGCTAGGACCTTGCCCAGGGGGGGGGGTCATGACCCCATGACCCCCCCTTGGATCCGCCCGTGGTTTTTAGTCCTTATCGACTCCTTCCGCCCTTATATGGAATAAATAAATAAATGTTCCAGAACGAGTTACACAAATTAAATCTAAACCCAAAGTAAGCAAATTATATGCTTGTGTTATGTGTGTTAGTTAACGATACTTATATATATATTAATACGTGATGCCAAAACTTTGGACCCCTTTTTACGAAAATTGCGCCGACGGAGGCGCATAAAATTTGGCATACTTATAGTTTATGTGTAGGAGAAGTGCCGAACGCTAATAATTTTCAATAATAATGCTTATAAAGTACATTAAATCAATAAATAAAACATTATCTACACTACCATGCATTTGACACACACAAAAAAATATATTGATGATAACGATAAAAGATCACAGATGGCGCACTAAAAAGTTCGGAAACAAAGTATTTGGTTCTGAGAAATGAAGATGGCGTTCTTATCAACAAGATATTAAAATTTATTATGGTCGAATTTCGACCAACGGGCGACCACTGGTACATAGAAATAACACCCAGACTCGGAAATGCAGACATCTAAATGTTCATCACATAAATGCCTGTCCCCGTCGAACCGAAAACGAAACCGAACCCGAGCCTCGCGGTTGGTCGCTGTATAGCCACTCGACCAACAAGCCGCTGTGAAATTTTGCACATTTACTCTTAGCTAAATTACAATACTGAAATTAAAAAGTAATTTATAAGCGCAGTAAAACTGCAAATAACCTACTTTGATTTGGTTAATTAAGTCGGCTAAGTGCACAAAAAAATAAAATTTTCCTCGGTATCCATTCGATTCCTTCATCAAATTCAGGTTTGATGGTAATATGACCACCTCGGAAGTACTACGTACTAGTAAAATATTTTTTAAATCTCTTCAAAATGTCAGACAAATCGATTATCATACATAATAAAAAATATAGAATTCGAACACACAACTTCCTCCTTTTTGAATTTGGTTCATAAACATATCTCAAACAGATGCCTATATTATTACGTGCGGACGAAATACGGACACCGCGGCCATCGTCTGGCCAGCGGCTAGCCCATAAGGGCCATAACTCACCGAGACACCATGGCGACGTCGCCAACTAGTTCTAATTGAGATGTATGACGGCTAACGCACTTGGCGACCGAATGGCGACGCTTTGGCGACGCAGAAACGCAAGACCTAGCCATGGCAACGTCGCTGGCCACGTCGCAATGGCATCCCGGTGAGTTATGAGTTATGATAAGTCATACGCTGGCTACATGATGGCTCATCGTAATGGGTGGTTATAGCTTACACTGATGTTGGTATCATTACACTATAGGTATGTGACACATCAACAGATTGACATTATGTCAAAAATCAGGAGATATTCACTCCTACTGAACGTATCGCAAGCAGATGATCTATACACTTAAAGGTAATAAATCTGTAGAAGGGTCAATTCTGTACATTGAAAATATTGAAAAAGTAAATAGCAGGGGTGTTACTGGATCGATACCAAACCCAAATATGTGATTAAATTTTTTTTGTCTGTCTGTCTGTATGTTCAGGGTTGACGTGAAAACTAACGGTTCGATTTCGATGAAACTTGGTATAATTATACCTTATTATCCTGGGCATATAATGGGATACTTTTTATCCTGGAAAAATACGTAAAAAAATAAATCTTAATTTTTCAGTTTTATCACGCGAAGACCGACATCCGCGCGGACGGAGTCGCGGAGAAGCTAGTTGTTGACTGAATACAAAATTTTGTAATAAGCGTGATTTAACCTTAATGCCACGTCTAACACCTACTCGATATATTTATTTCTTTGATCTGAGGGTACAGAATAAGTAATAGTGCAAACGCACTTAACTCTCTCTCGCTCTTAGGTATTTATTGCGCTTTGAAAAAACCTGCGCGTTATAAATAAGTTACAAATTCCAGTAAAAATGAAAATTCAGGAATCATCTAATGATTTACGGCACTAGGCATCTCGTTTCTAAAAAAACTGACATTTTGGTTTTTAGTTTTCGGTTTTGCTTATTTCATTACTTCTGATAAAAAATCTAGCGGTTCAGTTGTTGGACTTGACTGCTTGAGGTCCCGGGTTCGAATCCCGGTTCGGGCAACAAAAAGAAAATTGGATTTTTCTAATTTTCTAATAAAAAAAAACGTTGCTCGGGATTGGAAATGTGCCCGGTTGGCGATAGGTTTGTCACCTATCATATTGTGGGACTTAGTGTCTTCGACTAGTCGAGGGTGGGCACTGGTTGTGCCTCTGCCTACCCCTTCGGGGATATGGGCGTGAAGATACTTTTTTTACACGATTAATACGCAAAGCGTCCGTCTAAAATATCGTAATATGTAAGTCGCTATCGCGGACGATAACGAATAGTATACGTGATAAGTCGACCGGTGGTGACCTTGGGCTGAATACGCAAATAATCTGAAAGTTAAATATCCGATACTTTTGAATGTAAAGGTTAATTAGTGAGTTCTTTGTATCATTTATCATGTATTATGTATTATTATCTGTTTTTTTTTTATATTATGTCGAACACTTGGCGACGATTTGAACCAATCAGTATACTGCGTTTTAACTTAAAGCCCAGTGTCAAAATGTATGTAATAATAGACGTCAGGTTTTCCAGCAGTTTTCGATTTTTAAACATCATCTTACAAATGATTACCAAACTTTAATTAATTTAACAGAAAACTTATAAATTAACTAGCTGACCCGGCAGACGTTGTTTTGGTATATTTTTAATGTGATTTTAGTAAAAAAAATTGGGGTGAGTCATCCTCATCACTTAGGGGTATGAAAAATAGATGTTGGCCGATTCTCAGGCCTCCTCATTATACTCACAAAATTTCATGAGAATCAAAACCGTTTCGGAGGAGTTCTAACACGCACACCGTGACATGAGAATTTTATATATTAGATTAATACTCATTTCTTTCTTCATCGATCTAACCCCAAAGTAAGAAAATTATAGGTTTGTGTTATGGGTGTTATTAAAAATAGTAGGCCAAAAAAATTAAACCCTAATTTCATGCTTGTGTCTAGTGTATATGACTACGCTAACCTTTCGATCGACGAGATGTTCTGCGTACCCATGTATATGTAAAAAATAATTAATTCCTAGTCCAGCAAAGATATTTCGAACAGTCTAGGCTTTGTTGCAGGCCTAATAATGTTTTCTATGGCATAGTAAATAAAACCAAATAAGTGAACCAACAGAATTTTAATGAAGAGTCCGAAATCTAGGGAGACCACAGGGGATGCTCCAAAGAATTTATAGATTTGGTCCTCTTCCTTAGTTTAACCTTTTGACATGGATTTCATCCCCATCGATTGTAGTGCATTGTGCGATGATTACGTGGGCCTAAGTTTTGCCTGGCTCCACACTTTTGTGGAACCAATCGCCGATAGCCGCGTTTCTAATACGGTTTGGAAAATCTTTAAACGGTGAAACAAATGTATTTAAAAAAAGTAAGTAAGTATCTTCACGCCCATATCCCCGAAGAGGTAGGCAGAGGCACAACCAGGGCACCCACGACTAGCCGAAGACACAGAAGTCCCACAATGTGATATGTGGCAAGCCTATCGCCAACCGGGCACATTTCCAATCCCGAGCAACTTTTTTTTTTAATTAGAAAAATGGAAAAACACAATTTTAGTTTTGTTGCCCGACCAGGACCTCATGCAGTCAAGTCCAACAACTGAACCGTTAGACCACAGAGTACTTTTATATTACCTACCAATTTTTTGCGTAGGAGGAATGTGACGATTCCATCACTAGTTGAATAATCTAGTAACTTAGATTACTGGATTATTCGACGAGTCCAGCCGCTTGAACTAGGTTTGAGTAGAGAGTCGTGAATCGTGAAACACCTTGCTAGCTGCCGTAACGTCGGTGCTTCCCATGGTCATGTTACAGTTTGGAGGTAGGGTAGTCTGTTATGGGTAACATTTTTAAACCAAAGTGCTAAATTTCGCATTCACAGTTGCAGTCACGATCTGCCGGTGTACTGATAACGGAGTTTACACGGCTATCACATGGAACCATTGTGAAATGCAGCCACATATGGGTCTAATGTCTAAAAACGTCAGCTTATAATAATGTATAATCTTATCTTAAAATGGAATACTCATAATAAAATTAATATCAAGTCTTTATTTGGACGTGAAGTTATCGATATATATTGTACCTAATGCATAGTACAAAGTGCTCAGTTCCTGGATATCTGATACTACGGTAACCTTGGCCGTGTTGATTACTTGCTCCTTGTACACTGAGTTATCCATTGCTTGGTTTTTGCTCAAAATAAATTAATGACATAATAATATGCGGTAAATCTATACTTATAAAATAACATGTCCTGACTGACTGATTCATCATCGCTGAGCAAAAACTGTTATTTACACCCGTGGCATTTGTGTAGAACTGTCGTTTTATTGAGTAGACAATTAAATTTTATAAACATATTTAGAAAAACTCATCAATTTTGGTGGTATTTTTTCAGTTTTTTGTGACATATTGTTCAAGTGAAGTATACTCAAAGAAATTAGCGTATTGTGTTTCCTCGTTGCTACCAAAACTCATTAGTAAGGTAGTGCTTTCCTTAAGACCCTGACACATTACACTACACCGTCGCCGTCGGTCTCGGCGACGAAGACCTCTCTTGCGGCTGACGCCTAACGCCGAGCGATGAGCCGCAAATACTCCTTCATCAAATTCACCCAATAACCAGAACGCAGCACCAAGTCGAGGTATAGTCTCCCGGGAGACACCCCTTGTTGCTGCCGTTGTAGGTAACAGTCCAATGCATTTAAATAATGATGTCTCGGGCTGAGCACTCTGTTCGGCCCACATAGCTCGGTGAAGTTGCAAAAAATCGCGAGATTAGCAACAAATTAGTCATTCAAAAAAAAAAGATCCTGACGTGACTTTCAATGACTAATTTTGAATAATTGAAACTCTTTTTTACTTAATCGGATAACAATGCAAAACTTGTCTATGGCAGATGACAAAGAAAAAGAAAAAAAAAGAATAAGAGCAAAATAATATGGTCACAGGTCACTTGTTTGCTTCCACGTGAGGTCTTCGAGATGATATTTGCGTTTAGCACATCATGGCGATTCGTATTTGTGTTAATATTTTATTAAAATGACACTTAATCTTGATAAAATAATATATTGTTGTTTTAAATGTTTTATTCACGTTTCATTGTATGACTGTATATGTTAATGTTTTTTAATCACAGTCACCAATCATCATGACCATCACAAGTACCCTTTGTGTGATATATTATGTGAAAATAAAGTGTATGTAATTTATTCCGAGCCATTGCGAAACTCTAGTGAAAATTTTAGTTGTTTCGTTTTTAAGTAATTTTTACTTTTAAAATTGATGAGAAGGGTAGACAAATAAAATTGAATCATCTTGAATGCATTAGTCATTCTTATAAATTAAAGAAAGTTCTGGCCCTGAGATACTACCTTGTGGTACATAAGCAAACGAAATATCTGACCCCCTTGCAGTACCTACTTGGTACGGGGGTCAGATATTTAATTTGCTTACTGTACACCACAGTTAGTAGAGACATAATTTGAGGTATAAACTTTCCTACGGTTCCTACATACTTTTAATATTTTTTTCGGTTTTTTAAATACAACCGTTCATATACTCGTAGTTTACTTCTAATGCCATATTTTTGATGTTTTGTTAACAAAGTTTTATGTGAAACAGAAATATCAAATGCTTTACGCATGTTTAAAAATACAAAGAGTGGATATATTTTATAATTTTCCTTAATCCAAAATATCATAGAAATTCATTAAAAGCGTTTTCACATTTTTTTATTATTAAGAATCTCACTAAAACTTAATGATGACAGGCATTCATGAAATTTTTATACTCTTGCACTAAGAGACACTTTTGTTTTGAACCTGAAAACCCCTTTAGCTTATAGTTTGAAATTGATGTAACATCTAACTTTGTGCCGTTTCATGGTCAGATAAACCAAGAAAATGAGTCAGGCGAAACATTATCTAAATTACTAGCAATCACATCGAAACACGCATGTTTCAAAGTAGGTTTGAGATTGTGATGTAGAGTACTGTAGTCTTTGTTGTCATGTCATCTTTGATATCATAAACTATTATTGAGATGTCATGTTACCAATGATAAGTTGTAATAGGTTTATATTACAACCTCCACATGTTTTTTTTTCGTTTTAGATTTTTTCATATTTACCAATGACAATTCCAAATTAATAAGTAACATATTAAATTCGAACTGGGTGTGTGATATATGCATAATATAACTATTAAATTGTAGGAGTAATTTAATATTTCTGCTGCACAGCACTCATATAAGTATAGTATGCGTATTTGTAAATTAAGACTTTTCTAATATTTATTGACTACTGTGCATGTGCCAATACGACGCTGCTTACTACGAAAGAAATAAGAACTCGTAAAATATCTCTTCAGTTTCAGAAAGATAGATAAAATTCTTTTTAATTTAATGAGTCTCAGAGTTCGCTGACAGCGGCTTGAAGAAAATCTAATGCATCGGTCATGCCTTAAATTTGTATAGAAAAAAAGTTAATAAAAATATTAGTTATGATCTTAAACTTACAACATATCTTAGATTAAAAGTATATGGTATGGTGCCTATCTCTTTTAGCGTTATGTTTTGAAGAACATCCTTTTTAAGTCTAAAATAATGTGCGGTCCCTTTCTTAAAAGTGTCAGACTTAGAAGTTTTTTGATAAACAGCAAATGTTATTTTTGACTTCTTTAATGATTTATTTAAATTTTATTTATAATTCGTATTGCCGGTTTTAATGTTTGAAAAAGTAAAAAAAAATAATTGTGATTTTGATAGTCTATTTCAGTTTTCGATTTATTACGCAAACACTCAGAATGTACCGTGTGCTATATGAAAAGTTTATATCAGTAGGTAGGCAAGTCGCTGCACAGCACTCTACCGCCAGTGGTATTGTTGGTACTCAGGACCGTCTTAGATTATGCTGGGGCCCTTGGGCACACAAAAACTTGGAGCCCTTTTGGCCCTTTTATATAAAGAAATCAAACTTTACAATTTTTTCACTTTGATTTTTGGGTAATCAATTACATTATTTTATTACAGTATGTCATTAATAATATTAGTATGTTTTTTTATGATTACGATAATAGTTTCTTTCGGGATTTCTGTTGACCAAAATATTCTATTAAATCCTCAAACTCAATCTTATAAAGATTTCTGTGCTCATAATTATTGACAAATACTTATTAAGCTGCGAAATTAACGCTCCCGAATCAGGGCAACGAGAAAAACGCAATGCACCCAAGCAAAATATTTTAAGTTTAAAAGTGAGTGAAATGGTCGATACTTTCGGGGGGGGGCTTTGATTACAGGGACCCTGGGCACTGGCCCCGTATGCCTTATGATAAAGACGGTATTGTTGGTTTGCTCTCGTCTAACATGTTACTAGGCAGAAATTTAGATGATCTATTCTACTCAGCCAGACTTACTCGGAAAAGATGTTTGCTTGTTCCATTTTGTAATTTACTGTGTTTTCTTTTTGCAGGAACTTGAGGAGTATGAAAAAAACGGTGATGTTATTTTACACGTGGCGTTCTCTCGGGACCAACCTCATAAGATATATGTGACGCATCTTCTCGAGCAAAACCTGGATCTGTTATGGGACATAATTGGGAAAAGGAACGGACATTTCTACGTTTGTGGGTGAGATTTCTTCCCTAACTTATTTTTAAATCTTCACCAATATATTCTCTAGGTGTGATGATATGATGATGATTTACTTGGTAGTCTTGAAAAGTATCTATTGTTACGGCTCGCCCGGGTCGGCACTAGTCTGCGATTATCGTGTAGTTTACGGTAGATAGGGATAAATTAATTTACATTCTGAAAATTGTTTATATTAATAAAAAATCATGTAATAAATACAAAAAACTGTATGTGAATAGTAACTAAATAATTAAAATTAGTAATTTTATTTAAAACCTATTAAAATATTTGTACACCACAAGTTGATAGAATAATATGTTGGAACGCTTAAATAATTTTGTAACATCTTTGTAACACTCATATTCCGCAAATAAATATTTTTTTCTTTACTTTTCTTTCTTTTCTTCTTACCTCCATAACTTAATATACAAATTCCATTGTTGTGCCGCGTAAGAATGTAACATATCCGATAGACTTGTGTTTCGTTTGATAGTCAAGGTTTACAGAGATTTAACCCCTCACGTCGAAATTGTTCAAACGAAACGTTGCCAAATATATTTCTTCAAATTTAAATTATTGAAAATACTTACAAAATGTTTAAAATCGTTTCATTTAGTTTTCTTTTGGAGACCTGTTTAAATAACGGGAAAAGGGTAATACAAAGGGTATATAATTAAAGTGTATTTTTTTTTGTTAAATGGATGTTACAAAAATGTTTAAGTATACTAACATATTTCAATACATTGTGGTGTGCAAATGTTTTACTTACCTTAGTTATTTCATTAAAAAATAATATTTTTACAAGTTATTCAAATTTATTACAACATTAATTATTTATTGCATATACATTTTTTTTAAATACTTTATATATGTTTAACTGTAATTAAGTTTAGCCCTATAAACTACTTCTATTTCCAAAGTAAGCCAGTAAGGAGAAAAAACGGCTAAAAATCTCTCCGACATGTCCGTTGTCGCGACAACTAGTCGCCTCTGTGGTCTAGTGGTTCAATTGTTGGACTTGACTGCATGAGGTCCCAGCTTCGAATCCCGGGTCGGGCAACGAAAAGAAAATTGGGTTTTTCCAATTTTCTATTAAAAAGAAAAAAGCTACTCGAGATTGGATATGTGCCCGGTAGGCGTAAGGCTTGCCACCTATCACATTGTGGGACTTATTGTCTTTGGCTAGTCGTGGGTGCCCTGGTTGTGCCTGTGCCTACCCCTTGCGGGATATGGGTGTGCAGATACTTACTTACTTATTTTATTTCTCTATTTCCAAATCTAGCCAGTCAGGAGAAAACACGGCAAAACAATCTCCCCGACATGTCGGTTGTCGCGATGTGCCTTTAAAAAAACTCTCTTTTTCAGGGACGCTAAAAACATGGCTGTGGATGTCCGCAACATTGTGATGAGAGCCATCAAAGAAAAGGGCGGGCTCTCGGAGACCGAGGCGCAGCAGTTTATCAAGAAGTTGGAGTCTTTGAAGAAATACTCCGCCGATGTGTGGAGCTAACTTGTTCTCCGCCGGCCCGTCGTCCGCCCTGCACACTACCCACTCCGACGCACAATCTTATTCAATAGTAGCATTTTTAAGTTCTTTTTATTTTGGGCAAGATTTAAACCGCTGATTTCCGTTACAAGTTCTCTGCTAGTTTCGAGTGTAAATATGTACTGTTAAATGAACTATGAATGCTATAATAACTAGCAGAAAACGAGAGACGAAGGTCGCGAATTCGAATTCTGTCTATTACCACACGCAAGCATATGTAATACTACTAAATACTATATAGAAGTAGTTTAGGGACATAGCTGTCGACGTAAGAAGGAAAACAAGAGACTCAACGTTTGGATGTTATCCGTGGTAACTCAGCTGACCGAGTACCTGTACCGAGGGTATTCGTGTGCCCCGAGCACAGGAAAATGTGCCAGACTCTAAATGCTTCTAAATTAAATGTTACGGTTCGGAGGGAAGGTAGCCGGTACTTTTGCTCGAGGCCTAACATCCCCGCCTCAGGTTGGCAACGCACCATTACCACCTTTGGTGTCTCTAGATGGCGTGAGTTTTTACCATCAAGAGATCCGTCTGCTTGTTTGTCTTCCAATATCATAAAAAAACGGATTTTTATAACAGAAGTGATTGACTTTGTTACTCGACATGTCCTACGGAATAAACGTACAAGTGCAATTTACATATTACATTTATACGATGAGCATAAAAGTAGTTGTGACAAAGTTCATTTTTTGTATGTCCGAATTAATTTGAATATAATAGTAACAGACATGTTTGATATATTTCAGAAGATGTGTATTTTATACAATAAACTTGTATACTACACGTACTTTTCGTCGACGACGCAGGTGAAACTCCATCGTAATTACTGATGTAAGAATACAGGAGTTGGTAAAATAACGTTAAAGTGTAACAATTGAAACAGTACAATAATATTCTTACACTAGATAAGAACCCGGCTTAGCTCGGGTAAATGTAACTCATAATATTATTATACATCTAGGTGCAAAATGTAGGTAGATATTTCTGTAGTCACCGGTTTGTAAGAAATATTAAAGGCATACCTAAGCATTATTTTAAATCAAAATTTAAAGTAAAGTAACAAAACAAATTGCAATGAGTACTTATCCGAGAATTTGGCAACGGTACTTATAAAGGAATATTCTCTATTATACATCACAAAACGAAACGTTTATGAATTACCCAAGATGGCGACTGTGATTTGTCTGTCAACACATTAGAATTATTTAACATAGAATTGACCAAAATACTCGACAATCCGAATTTTGCGGATATATGTTGTCGACTCAAAATCATTATTTTTTTATGTTTCATTATTCAGGTAAGGTTTCAATCGAGTCTACCGTACCCCTTGACGAAATTATTAATCTTACATTAAAAAAAGTGTGTGTGCGATTCACACACGATAGAAGTGAAACTTAGTAAATCGACAAAAGAATGAGATGAATATATATTTGTGTCTCTTACTTACAAAAGATTGAGATGAGTATTTATTTGTGTCTCTTGCCTACAAAAGAGTGAGATGAATATATATTTGTTCCTCTTACCTGCAATAGAAAGAGATGAATATATATTTGTGTCTCTTACCTACAAAAGAATGAGATGAAAATATATTTGTGTCTCTTACCTGCAAAAGAATGAGATGAATAAATATTTGTGTCTCTTACCTGTCGTTTTTCTGTTGCACCCGTTTTGAAATCACAACGATTCTAAAAAAGTTTCACTTTAATAAACGCTTAAGCTTTTCGTATCGGAACTCAGTTCTCAGGGCGGATGACAGGTTTATCTTAAGACTAATTTTTTATTAGTAAAATTATTGTTTGAAAATGTTGTAATATATTTTAGAACGTTTTTGTACACATTTATATTTTGAAACGATCAGATTTATTTACTTTTATTTAGATGACTGTGATGGTTTGCGATATTTGTTTATTTTAACGTTGTAGTCGCGACTTTGTTGTTAGACAAGTTATTGCAATTTATTTTTTATTGTTTAGTTAATATAAACCTCTTTTTACTGTAAGCCAAGGCACGTGGCGAGCCAAACTTTGGGAATTTGTCGAACAAATTATAATTTTATAACCAACTGGTTGGCTTTTACTGTATAATTTCAATAATACAATGTTTCAAGAAGTAGACATTACCGTCCCGGTCTGCCGCCGCCGTGACAGTACTGACAGTAGTGACAGTACTGACGGTAGTGACAGCAGTGACGGTAGTGACAGTACTGACAGTAGTGATAACAGTGACAGCAGTGATGGCAGTAGTGCCGTTGTAACAGTCGCAGTGAGCATGTTCCTCGCCAACCGGAACCAAAGGCTCGTGTCATTGAGAGTACGCACTCACGTGATTTCGGTTCCGTTTATAAGCAATATTTTTTATAAACATTATCACAACAGAACGGTATAAAATGGTATATGGAAATAATTGTTGTTATGAAGCCGTGCTTAGCTTATTTTATTTAAATTTTACCCTCAACTATATATTAACTATTTAGATATTAGTGTAACTGAACAGAAGTTTACGCAGTTTTATTATTTAATTAAATTAATTTCGGTGATTCGGAAAATTATATTTACCATTTTCACTTGCTTCCGATAAATTTTCATAAATTTTTAGAATATTTGTATATTTATAATTTTTTTATATTGTGCCGAAATAAATATTCAGATACATTAAAAATAATTGATTGTTACTGTAATTTAATTGGTTTTATAAACTGCAAATTGACGATTTGAACGTTTGCGAGTTGCGACGTCAACACTCCATTCCTTATTTTTTTTAATTCTTAAATAAGGTTATAAGAAGACCAGTGATCAATATCTTCCACTCGTCATCTTAACAATATAAAACTGATGACCACCAAAACGCCATATTTGTTTACGTAAATAACGTATCGTTTAGTTATTGTTAGCATTTAATTTTGAATGTTATTATTATACAACTAGCTTCCGCCCGCGACTCCGTCCGCGCGGATGTCGGTCTAAAACTGAAAAATTAAGATTTCTTTTTTTTCTACGTATTTTTCCAGGATAAAAAGTATCCCATTTTATGCCCAGGATAATAAGGTATAATTATACCAAGTTTCATCGAAATCGAACCGTTAGTTTTCACGTGATGCCTGAACATACAGACAGACAAAATTTTTTTAATCACATATTTGGGTTTGGTATCGAACTAGTAACATGCTATTTATTTTTTCAATATTTTCAATGTACAGAATTGACCCTTCTGCAGATTTAGTATAGGTATGTAATATGTATAGATGTTATAGTTACAGGATAGGAAGGAAATAATGCAGGATTTCCTGAAGGTAAACAAACACATTTCGCCTATAGAATCCTAACATAGTAACTGCATGACGCCAACCGCCAATGAAGCAAACCAGAAAACGTCAGTTTTTTTTAATGTTTGGCATCGATCCAGTAACACCCCCTGCTATTTATTTTTTCAATATTTTCAATGAACAGAATTGACCCTTCATTATACGAGTATGTATAGATTAGTGTTAACAGTAACGCAGGGGCTGTGGAACCTCTCTATATGCAAACACCAAATTACATGTTTTGTTTTAGAAATGAAAGAAATATTTTTTCAAATGTTACAGACCACAAAGATTTAACATTTAAAACTAAATAAATTAGACTTGTAATTGAAATTATTTGGGTTATGTTTAACGGTTTTATTTATTGAGATGCTGCTGCGGTGTTATTGACTCTATGTGTATTAACTGCTATTTTGATAAGTTTATCTCTATAGTGACTGCTTATAATGTCTGTTATTTAATAGTTGATAAGCCAACTGATTTTAATTTATAAATTGGATGTAGTTAAGCAGAAAGGACCCATCCTCATCTAACTAGTTTTGAGATAATTGACTTTGAAGTTTATATATTTATAATAATATGTACTGGCCATACATGTGGGTTGGTATCTAATTATTATACAAATATCATAACTTTGTTTATCTGTAGGATCTTTTACTGAACTAATGTATTATAAGCCATACGACCTCTTTGGTGTGTTTCAATTTTAGTGTTTTCGCTCAATTGGGTTGGTTCCTTTCTGCTTAACCATGTCTAATTTTCGGATATTTTCTCGATTCTCTCGGCTTCTGTATCAGTGTGAACCTTGTAATGCTGGTAAAACTGATTCACTAACAATTTAGTCATATTCGAAGTTTACAGTCACTTTGGCAAAACATAGTTGAGAAGATATTTTTATATGAAGTGGTGCTTCACACGGGGGTTACAGGTTTTAAAAATAATAAACTAGTTCTATTTGTTCTTTATTGTATCAAAAATGTTTCAGGCAATATCAAAACTCAAAACAAAATAAAACTAAAAAAAAATACTTTTGTACTCTAAAGCGAACAAATTATTACTATAATTTTATAAATTTTATTTATGATACATGAATGAATGTATGTTAAATATGTACCTATACTTTAATTTATTGTTACAAATTATAAACAACTTACATAAAAAAAGAAATATCCAGTTTTCTTAGTACCTTTGTACTTTGACAATTTATGTAAATCTTTTTTGGATGTTTATTTATATAAATTTTATTAAACGAATGTTAATGTCCAACGGAGTAAGTAATTGTTTGTTGGTATATGTAAATGGATTGGGTAATAATATCAAATATTTTTAATACATAGTTTAAGTAAAAGTGGATGAAACAAATGCGGTGTTTTATTTTTTCCTTCATACTTGATAAAAGTTATGTACAATGGCAAATTGCCTTGCGATTAAAATGAGATATGGTGGTAGTCACTTTTTTATCCCCCGGCGAAAAAAGTGCTGTGTGTTGCAGTCAGAGCTATTGTAACTCCTGAACGGCTGGACTGATTTCGAAGCGATTATTTTTCGTTTAAAGATTATCGTGATCAAAATGATTCGTAGCTACATTAGAGAAAGGTTTTGTCCGAGGTTGTGGAATATTTTTATGTGAGAGGTCAGCGAAGAAACGCGCGGCTAATAGTAAGAGATGAATGTAGCCTATAATAAAGGTTACAAGTGCGTCGCTGTTCTGTGGCAGGATGTTAGGCGTATTGTGGAAGTCTACCGGCTACTCTACCCTCCGGGCCGGAACATGACAAGAGTCCCAATGGCGACAGGATTATGTAAGGTGCATTCCTACACAGGCAAGTTGCTGCACAGCACTCGACCACCAGTTGTTACTGTAACTGTTAGTGATGACCTATATTTTTACCAGTGCTTGTCTCTTACGAGCTGCCTGGCAGAGAGGGACAGGTCTATTTTAGTAAGCAGTTATTATTTTATGCCCATCATCTTGATGTTGGCGATCTACAACTGTGCGATTCCGAAGACATTTTTACCCCGTATAACACCTTTGTGTAATCAGTTACCGAGGACGGTATTCCCAAACGATTATGACTTAGGAACCTTTAAGAAAAGAGCGTACTCAATCCTTAAAGGTCGGCAACGCATCTGTGATATTCCTGGTGTTGCGGATGTCCGTGGGCAAGGGTGATCACTTTCCATCAGGTGACCCACTTGCTCGTTAGTCTCCTCTTCTATAAAAAAATGCGGACCTGACCAACACGCTGAAAATTATAGTTTTCTTATTGCCTTATTCGATTTTTTTCTAAAAGTAGCCTAAGTTACTTCTTATTACACGAACTACCTGTCAATGAAAGTCTCACCAAAACCGGTCTAGCCGTTTCAGAAATTGGCCGACACAAACTGACTAACAGACAAAATTGTAAAAAATGGCATATATATATTCATGTGCATGTAGTAAGACAGTAATTTTAATATTATCCGAGATTAACGAATATTTAAGATTATATTTGTTATTACAAACAGACACTCCAATTTTATTTATGTGTATAGATTAACTAGTGTAATAGGTTTGCACCTATACAACAAAGAGAATATAATCACTACGTTTTACTTTACAATAACAGTAGCATGATTGTTTTTTTACCAAATATATTTAGTTAAAGAAGTAAAAAGAGTAAAGGATTATATTTTTTAACTGGAAAGAAAAATGTGTCGGTAGGTACTCTCTGGGTGGAACGGAAATTACTCTCAACCACGGAATAGTTAAGTATAATTATATACTATATATATATATTATATACTAGCCAAACTTTTAGATAGTGTTGGGAGTCAATAACGCTTTTTTATATACGAAGTAAATAAAAAATGCAAATGATAATTTTTATCCGACGCAAAATGCGTGGTTATAACGTAAACACCGACCGCAATAGCATGCGCAGGTTGGTGACGTCATCACTTACTAGGGACGCCCTAGCGTGACAACAGGTGAAGTATTAACGCGGACTAGGTATTTTAAATGAATGATCATAAAAGTATTTTTGGTAATGAATATTTCAAACTCACTATAATTTTAGGCCTAACTCCCTCATTAAAATTTGGTCCGTCTTTTGAAAGTAACCCTGTATAATGGTGATGTAATGTAGCCACAATTTATTGACATCACTTGTACCTTCCACAATGTATAATTAATTTAATATATAATTTCATTATCATCTTTGAGCCAACTGAAAAAAAAAAACTTTTTACAGTTAAGTCATTTACAAGGGGTGACTCGAAACGATAACCAAATTAAATCTATTGATTAATGTAGCAAAATGGTGTTCTACCATTTCAAAACCTGGCAGTAAAAGCAACAGCAGCTTTGTGAGCCGAAGCGTTATCTTGGTATCATGAGCTCTTAAAAAATATTAATATATTATTATTTTAATATTAATATTTTAATAATACAAATTGTCCTCGGAGAAAGAAAACCTTAAGATGTATGCCATAACGTTGCTTGTATAATCAGACATTCAGCAACATGCAAATAATACTGCTTTAAGCGTTCATGGTAGGGCACCAGTACTCCAGCCCCTAGTTTTACAAGCCTTTTCAGGAGAAATAAGACATTAAGAAGATTGCGGGAGACTATCGTCCTTAAGCCTGTAATAGAAGCTTTTCCAGTCCGTCAATTCCTTTAGCGACCAAAAAACGGACGATATAACCTTACCTACTGAGCTTGACACTTTAAATTTCTTCGGCGACAGTTCATTGGTTTGTTTCCATGTCATCAATTGTTGTTTAGTTTCGGAATCGAAGTGATGGATTCAGGTCTCGTCCATAGTTACAAAACGTAATAAGAAATTCGTCTGTTTTGAACTTTTCGAGATTTGCTTTTGAAATGTCAACTCATTTCATCGTTTTGATCGTCGGTTAACATTCTGGGTACTCAAAAAATAATTAAGTAATTCTTGTATGCAATTTGTTCTCAAGTATTATTTGAATACTGCCAGTTGAGTTCCCTGTGAACTCAGCTTTATGTCTTTGACAGAAAATAAATAAAATCATTGATTTTTTTTATTATAATAATCACATTGAAATTATTAATAACGTGGAATAGCCTGCATGCTTTTTTATTTTAAAACTTTGCTGTATAGATAACTTCTCAGCTTAATTGCAATTTTAAAAAAATACAAATGTTATACGTCGCGTTCAATTCTAGCATACGGTTTAATGCCAATGTTCCCCAGATGGCGGTCTGAACGTGTAGGTAGTTTCTCTTACTAGTTTGTGCCAAAGATCATGATGATGTCACTTAATAAAGACATTTTAACGCTAAAGTTTCGTGTGACAACTACTAGAGGCGCCACTTTCCATACTTGACGATTTTTGGGGCAACGCACACGTAACTCGTGTTAACGCCCGTAAGTATATAGGTACTTTTAAACTGGCAGAAATTTTTTTGGTGTTTATGTTAAAAATTGCATATCCTTTTTCTCGAGACATTCCGTTTTATTTGTGTTTGTGGTAATTTTATATCGGATTATTTTTGTGATCCCTCCATGTCATTAGCTTTGGCTGATCAGCCTTCGTTTGTTATTTTTTTATATAGCGGCGGACGGTAGTTAGGCCATCCCTGTTACGTTACAGACTTAATGGTTGTTACTGTTGCATCATTATCTTTTTACCAAATTAGGCCAAGTAGTACATTTGGTTATCCTACCCTCCAGCATGCAGCTTGCCAATGGCGAGCACCAACGTCATGTCGACAGGAATAGGTACATTATTAATGTAAATAAACACAAGTAATAAACAACAATATTCCATAGGGCCCAGTTGATTTTATTTTACTCCAATTTATTTTATGCTTTTCTGTAAAATGATAGGAATTGTTTTTTTATGTTATAGGAAGGCAAACAAGCAGACGGATTTCCTGATGGTAAGAAATTCACTGAGGTCAGGATGTTAGGCCTCCAGTAAAAGTAAGTTTACCGGCTACCTTACCCTCCGAACCCGAACATGTCCTGACGTTATGGCGGCAGGAATAGGTAAGGCGGTGGTACCAATCCAGGCGAGTCGCTGCGAAACTTTACCACCTAGTCAGATGTCACGGTGTTAGTGATGATAAGCCTACGCTCGTCTTTTACGAGTTGCCTGGCAAGAATTGCAGATGGTCTGTACTGCAAAAGAGCTCGGACCAACACGGGGAAAATACACACATGTATTTAAAAGGACATCTTTGACATCTATTCAAAAAATCCCAACCCGTATAACATATATTTTGAAATGTTTCAAGTATCTACCTCAGGCCCGACTATCACTTTCCACCAGTCGGGTTTCAAGTTGTTACAACCCTATCCGCCCTATTATATATTGAGATGAGAATAAAAAAAAAATAGATATTTTTAAAACGATAATTTATTGATTTAACCGCAAATATATTAGTTTATATACAATAAGGACGCCAACAAAATGCAAACGAAGTATCAGCTATATTATAGTACCAACCAATTTCTCGGATATCAGCCGTATTATATTCAGGAAGAAGACACGAAGATATGACATCTTTCATTCACACTAAACTATTCTACAATACAAACAAAATCAACTAAACATAGCTTGCCAAATTCACTACTCAATATGTAAACTCAAATCATAAACACCTAATTTGCCAACATATTAAAAATACTGAACTTTTAACACAAGTACCAAAACGCTTTTAGTATCTACTTAATATTAATATTATATACATCATTACACTAGTCAGGATGTTTGACCGCTCATTACTCATCAACATTTACAGGTAATTCTTTTAAATTACAATTAACTTTAATTTGCTACACAAAGTAAATTACATCAAAAAAATATTTACCTAACTAATAGCGTCTAAAACCAAAAGTACATGTAATAAGAACGCACAAAGTACAGTGAGGTTGATGTGCGGAAGACAATATATTAATCTTTTGTAATGACCGACCGAAATAATAGTTTCAATAACCCACATTTATTTTGCGAGTTCCTACTACAGCATTTCTGAAGAAATAACATTACATGTAAAAAAAAAACTAAAATAAACCAACGCCAGAGGATCGAGTTTTAGATCAATAAGTCGTTTATTCATTTCAAATTTAATATCAATTTAAAAAAGTAGTACAGATTATAAATACAAGTTCTACTTTTTACATAAAATCAGACACAAACTGTTGACACCTGGTTTTCAGTATGTTTTTAATTATTTTTTCTGCATGAGTTTATAAATTAAGTAACAAGCAAGACCTTGGCAGTTCCCGTTAAACAGCCGTTACCATGTTATTACAGAGTGACATTTACGAAATTCCAGGCTACCGTAGAACGAAAGGTTCTTGACACATACAAGGCACAAGTGGAATAAATCTAAAATAATGTCCCGTGATCGTGTCGTGTGTAAATAAATATACAGTTTAAAAATAATATAAATGCACAAAATCCAATATTCAACAGTTATATCATTGACTGACTGTGACTCATTTAGTAATATGTATGGTCTTAATGTATTTTTTTTTCAGTCGAATAATCGATTCTGTGTGTATGTATGTATGCGTGTGTGTGTGTGTGTGTGTGTGTGTGTGTGTGTGTGTGTGTGTGTGTGTGTGTGTGTGNNNNTGAATGTGTGTCTGTTGACCCGTGTGACGTAAAAAAGTCGTAATCAGTCAAAGAATATGGATTTTCCATTATTTTCAATATGTGCAAATTGTGCAGCAATAAATTAAATTCGGACATTATTTTAGATTACGACATATTGTTAAATCCGCATTTTAATACAATAAAATGCAAAAGGCAGTGTAAAATCATTAAGCGGCATAATAATGAGCGTCCTGACCATCTTACTAACGACCTTATCGAAAAGCAATAACATCTTAAAACATATTGGGGACAGAGACGTACTGTCATGAAGTAGTAGTACGATTCGCGGGTTAAGTGTATATTTGTGAATTTTGTGGAAATTTAGACAATAATGGCAAAATAAAATGTGTCCTACACGTCATTACTTTATACGAGTCGCCTACAAAATATTTTGTAACAAAACAAGTCAACACATAAAATGTAAAGAAACGAAATAAACTTTATTTCGAATATTATGTTCAAAACGTAAAATTACAGTCTCTAAAGTTATGGATGTATTTGTAACGAGGAACGCGAAGACTCAGCCGCGACACGTGGTGGGGGGCCGGGGGCGGGGGCCGAGCCCCACCTC
>NJDD01003835.1:158258-210160 GCA_002245505.1 Calephelis nemesis | reverse complement strand
ACAAATTGAATAGAAGTAAAAGATCAACTTTATTTATAAGATTCAATTCATAATCTCACCAATAACTGAAAAACAAAGCCGGTACCTATTTTAATAATGTATTTAACATAAAACAGTGTAAATACGGTCAAATATGTTTAATTAATTTATGTATTTCCTGTACGCAACAGTCATAACACAAGTAAGTTAATCGAACAAAAACCAAGCATATCTCTATAAGGAGTGAATGCCTAAGAAACGTAAATTATACAGTGTATAATTTAAAAACATTATATAAATAAATTCAAACACAATTCTTATAATTATTTATATTATAAATGGCTACAAGCATCTCGAACGTTCGCAGTGATTGGTTTACGCAACTTTTGAGTCTATTTCATCACCGAACACACGCATATATGCCAAATTTGCTCAAATTATATACTAGAAGGTATACAATCTAAATGTAAAACATACTATGTTTTTTTTATTCCCCTAAATCGTATGACACTAGTTGCCTTATATCGGAATGCTTTAGACTTACTTTCAAATTATACGGGTTATACCTTTTCAAGTTCAAAATTTGAGCTTGCTATGTATCTATGGAAGTCCTGCCTCTTATTACGTAGTATTTATATACTCTTTGGTAATAATTATATTCTCTTTGGTTGTACCTTTTAACATTTAATAAAGTCAGCCAACATGTAAATTAAAATTAATATTGATGCCACCAACAGCTCTAGGATAAATTCGCAATACAACCCACACCTGGACAGCACACTTTCTTCTGTTGAAAGAAACTTACACCCACGAGATTATTGACACGAATCATACCGGTTTCAAAATATAAAGCGGAGGTTTCCGACTTTTGCTTACATAACTGTTATCAAAAGATTACACCTTAGATCACGTACTCTTGTGCAAAATACTTGTGAATGACGTTACATTTTGCCTTTGTAATATATAACAAAGTTTAGAATTTGGGAGAATAATTGTGACAGATATTTTAAATAGAAAAATAATAGAATCGGTATACTAAAATAAACTAATGTAACAATACAAAATGGAATTCGCGCCAATCGCTACTGACATTTTTATGCAACGCCCTAGTGCGGGGACACAGTTCTAGTGATGCACATATTTCATAGCCGAATAATAGCTAGCTCTAAAACTCTATCTAAGTGTTATGTATATGAACATAAGAACATCTAATGAAGGTCTAACAGGAATCAAAACTGGATGTGGTAGATAATCTTAATATTTAAAATGTGCAATATCCCCTGATAAAAAATACGTAGATTATATGATATCTCGACCACGTCAGTTTTGAAACAAAAAAAATTACACCGCTATCTGTCACTGAGAGACAGACACACAGACTGTCTAACTTTTAACATCCCTCTTTTCCTTTAGGCGTTAAGAAAAGAATAAAAAGTATATTAATAAAACTGAACCGCCTCCAATAACCAGAACTCAAAATTAGAAAATGAAAAGTGAATAGCGGTACAATAGTTTATCTCCAAAGACCTAAAATCAGATACTTCAAACATTCTGCCGCCCGTAACATTTCCTAAGAAAATACACAACGAAAATTCCATTTAAATTTCTGCGACATAATATCATACAAAGTGATGTAAATAAATAAGCTTTTTTCCTTTCTCAGCTTCGCACGGGTGGACAAACTGTTATAATTATTAAATAATTGTTATATTATATATAATTAATAATAAATACGCAATAACATTATAATTACCTTTTCTTGAATAACTCTATTTATATAAAACACATTAAAATCCGTTGCATAAGTTTTAAGATTGGAGCATAAAGAGAGCCGGAAGCGCCTTTGTTTTATACTATTAGTGGTAAGGGTCGAATATAGGACCTCCCTTTCAAAGTGTGTTAAAAATAAAAGAAAGTTTTTTTTACATTTTTTATTATAGTTATTTAGTTATGTTTCTATAGTTTTCATTTTCAGATTATTTAACGATGAAATACAACAAAAGTCAACTTAATAAAACTATTGCAATGACAGATTACTGACGAATTCAAGTAACTTGTTTGGGTGGAGTGCGTAACATACAAACTGCAAAAACCACTTTTACTTACATAGTTATAAGTTATTACATTATATTTGTACATAACAATCGCACAAAGCAATTTAACCTAAATACTGAAACTACCTGCAACTATTGATAACACTTATTTACAAATATTTGTAATTGTAATAACTCATTGGTACCACCACCTTACCTATTCCTGCCGCCATAACGTCATGACGTGTTCCGGTTCGGAGGATAAGGTAGCCGGTAAACTTACTTTTGCTCGAGGTCTAACATCCCGGCCCCCAGGTTGGCAACGCACCATTACCACCTTTGGTGTCTCTAGGCGGCGTGAATTTCTTACCATCAGGAAATCCGTCTACTTGTTTGCCTTCCAATATCATAAAAAAAACTCTCCATTTTAATAACCATTACCTCTGTGGTCTAGCGGACCAGGTGTTAGACTTGACTTCATGAGGTCCTGGGTTCCATTCCTGGGTAGAGCAACAAAAAGAAAATGGGTTTCTCCAATTTTCTAATAAAGAAAATGTTGCTCGAGATTGGATGTGTCCCCGGTTGCGTTAAAATTGCGTTTCAAGGTCATCTGCTTTTATGTTAGTTAACTCGTAAGGATGGTCTTAACTATATAATATGTCCTTTTTTAATGATGAAAAATCTATGATGCTGGAACTATGTGACTGATAGAAGATGGAATGCTTTTTTGCAAACTCAACAATTATCGGTCAATAAGTTTAGTACTTAATTAATTCATGGTTATTAAAAAGTAAGTGAAGTAAGTTTCCTCACGTTCATATCCCCGAAGAGGTAGGCAGAGCCACAACCAGGGTAGCCATGACTAACCGATAACCCACAACCTCATAGATGGCAAGGCTATCGATCGAACCCGGGACCTCAACAAGTCATCTTCCGACGCCTGACCGCTAGACCATAGAAGCGACAAAAAGCTAAGATAATTATGATTTAAAGAAACATTTCAGATGTCTGAAGAATATTTTAAAATGCACTCGACTGAAGCACCAGTAAATTATCCGCTGATGCATCGCTAAACCAAAGACAATAATAGAACTAAAATGGATAAATCGGACAATCGATTATAATACCACCCACGGTACGGCCGGCATCGTTTATAAAATGGCAATGCACTTCCGTTGTTTGATTGACTTGCAATCCATTACTTTGAGATGGGTTTCCATGTACGGTATTATTTTAAATACCATGAGATCAAAGTTCACGATCAGAGCAAGATTTTGGAGTTCTGTAGCCAAATGGTAAAGTGGTTTTCCAATTTTTAGGTACCGTAAAAGTGCATTTTTTTTTAATTACTAATGTGTTGCCAACCTCGCGGTTTTTACAACTTCACCGGGCTTTGCCGTACCTAAAGTGCAATTTCATCATTGTCAACCGACTTGGAAGAAAAGAAGAGGTTAAATGCTCGACTTATATGTAATCGATTTCACCGTCATTTCTGAACCGATTAAAACAATATTTTTTCATTAAAAAGAGAGCACTTCCGATGGTGCCCTTGCCATCAAACCTGGAACTGATGATAGAAGCGAACAAAAATCAATTTTGATAATTTAAATCAAAGTCTGTTTTTTGCAGTTTTACTGCGCTTCACTACAAAGTATAAAACAAAGTCGCTTCCTCTGTCCCTATGCCCCTTTGTGTGCTTAAATTTTAAAACGAATTTTGATGTGGTTTTTTAATAGATAAAGTGATTGAAGAGGAAAGCTTATACGTATATACCCGTCCGAAGCCGGGGCGGACCGCTAGTAAGTTTTATAAAAAGCAATTATTAAAAAAATATTTTTTTAACCTTTTCGTTAAGTTAGTTTTGTTTTTTTTTGCGTTTTCTAGGTTAATAAAGTCAGTTATATTTTTAATATTTTTATTTGCAACATATTCAAAATATATATTTATCTCTAATAACCAATAATTGTTTTTTTGGAACAGCGAAATATCCCTAGTGTTGGTCAGAGTGCAACTCGTCAGAGTCAAGTATAGATAAAATTAATTATTACTAACTAGACCACTGATGGTAGAGTACTGTACAAAATCTTAAACAATTATGGATCCACCGCGTTATCCTGCCGCAATAATGTAAGTGTCACATTCCAGTCCAGAGGGTGGAGTAGCTTGTAGACTTGTAGGCTCCGATTACCGCACGATGAGGTATCTGTAACAACTATGGTGTCTGGCCATGGTTGTCTTTTACTATAAAAAGAGCCGTGTGCTTGTTCGCTGACTTATCTATATATATTAATACGTGATGCCAAAACTTTGGACCCCTTTTTACGAAAATTGCGCGGACGCAGGAGCATAAAATTTGGCACACTTACAGTTTATGTGTAGAAGTGCAGAACGCTAATATTTTTCAATAATAATTATTATAAAGTACTTCAAATCAATAAATAAAAAATTGCCCCCACTACCATGCATTTGACACACACAAACAAATACATTGACGATAACGATAAAAGATCACAGATGGCGCACTAAAAAGTTTGGAAACAAAGTAGTTGGTATTAAGAAATAAAGATGGCGATCTTATCAACAAGATATTAAAATTTATTATGGTCGAATTTCGACCAACGGGCGACCATTAGTCCTATAAAAACTATTATCAAATGCAGATGATAGGCAAGCAGCAATATAATGAAACATTAGCTACCGGACTACGCGCCGTTTCCGGAGTTTATAATCTCATAAGAGGTTCTTAAACAGTCTATTATATTCTGTTTTACAAACTTTTTATTACGCTGACCTCCATTCTCTGTGGAAGAACATAAACGTGTGTATATAGATACTTTATTTTCTTTTTAACCGACTTAAAAACTGGAGATTTTCAATAGTGTGTTTTTGAGCTAACTCAAAATTATCGTGAATAAACTGATTTTGTTTTTTTTTCATTTCAAAGCTTGTGTTTTCTGGTTGGTTATATCCGAATTTGATTAACCGATTAGCAGTTTTTGAGTTATACCTACTTATCAAAGCGTACTTTCATTTACGTACAGAAGTACTATTAAAATTATGAGCTTCGGCTATATTCGTCAAGTTCCGGAAATCCGAATGTGTTTTAAAGATCTATATAGAGTTGTTATTACACATAATTAATCATTTCGGTTAAACTTAGATTAGGTCAGCCAATTTGAAAATAAAAGTATAAAGTGTAAAAAGTGTAAGCCGAAGCGCGTAATTTAAACAGTAGTAGGTACTATAGATATGATTATTATAGTATGAAAATTAACCGCTCCCTTAAAAAGAGGTGCATTATCAACTTGAAGCTGGACTGAAATTCCCTTGTTTAATTTACTATACCCTCAAACATGGAACACAACAATGGCGAGCATAGAAAAAGCTTGCCTAAGCTGTTAAGCTTATTACACAATCAGCCAAAAGTATGTTATCGTTTACGTTTAAATGTGTCTTGCCGTCTTATGACCAAATAAGTATCTTGCGAAATCTGTTCCAGTTGTTCAGCCACTTTACGTATAAATTAACAATAGATAATTAAAATATGATAATGATATCGTAACGTAAAAATAAAACAGTTTAGTATTTTTATTGGGAATTCCGTTAAATATTCCACTATGAAATATACTTGCAAAAGTGTAAATATTGCAATCATACCAACATATGGTCATAAAATAAATAAATATCCCTGGACAAATTATGTAACTGGATCGAACCCCAAAGTAAGCAAACTAGGTATATGCTTATGTTACGGGTATAAGTCAACTACTAATACATAATACTAATACTAATACAATAATACTAATACATAGAAATACTTAAATACATATAAGTATAAATTTCATAAACACATCCAGAAATACATGGAGATGTATAAATCAAACACCTGTCGGAGACGGGAACCAAACCCAAGCCACGTGGTTGGTTGGTATCGTTAGGTCTACGACCAACGAGGTGATGTATTCTTATAGAAGGTAGTCTTATTCATAACTTTCTAAGACGCTCTAGTCATAATGGGTAAAAAAATGTCAAATAAATAGAACAATATATAAGGAAAACTGAAATATGGATTTCCTAAATTTCCAGAATATTAACGGTGCGCTACCGAGGGATTTTACAGACATAGAAAGATTAGGATATATTGACGTTATAGCGGTAGAACGAGGTAAGGTGATGGTGGAAATAATCTACATATAGTATAAAATTTGGTGAAATAGTCAATCCATCTAAATTCCTAAATTATTTCACAAGCAGGTGATGAGTTCGAAAATATATAATCAGTTTACTTATTACATTTTACAAAAGAAAGTATCTACACGCCTATATTCTCGCTGTAGTAGGCAGAGGCACAACCAGGGCACCCACGACTAGCCGAAGACACTAAGTCCCACAAAGTAATAGGTGGCAAACCTATCGCCAACCGCGTACTTATGCAATCCCAAGCAACATTTTGTTTTCTAGAAAAATGGAAAAACCACATTTTCTTTTGTTGCCCGACCCGGGAATCGAACCCGGTACCTCATGCAGTCAAGTCCAATACCTGGAACGCTAGACCACAGAGGCGATTATTACATTTTATAAAAAAACTCTTGACAACAGTGTTAACCAACAAGCAACATTTATTGAAATTTAAAATGCGCGGAACGCGGAAGGAATTGTAAGATAACGGTTGTTGCAGTTCTTATTAATTTTAATCTTGACAATATTAAAAGTGTACGTAAAAACGAGTTGCCCGCTTTGTCTGTCTGTTTGCTTGTCTACCAAATCCTTTTAAACCGCTTAACATACTTTAAAACAGCTTTTTAGATTTAGATGTTTTCCATAATCAATTTCCCTAACGTATTTAAAAAATTTGAAACATGTCATTCAAAATTGTTATCCGACTTCATAAATGAGTTCCCTGAAATTCGAACAATATAAACATGGCACCTTATTACTTATACCACAATTTAAGCCTATACCTACGTTAAACTTAATAAAACTTTCTAAATTTCTAGTTCATTAATTTTTAGAACGGTTTCACAATAAAAAAAAAAACATTAGTACAAGAGCCAGATTAAAAAAGTCTTCTATACTTACAAAAAAATAACCTAAGTGTTAGAAAAGTATTCTACACTTTAAAAAGAACATATTTATTAGCACAGATACAAAATATGTATTCTATAAGTACTTATAAGATCAATTGTAGATTTCTACATATCAATTAATTACTACAAAATTTAGATAGGATGTTGAATTATAAATAGCAGAATTTGAAATAAATTACTTGAAAATAAAATCAGTTTTTCCACCTCCTATGCGTAACACTTGATGAATATTTAAAAAAATCTAAATGTCAGACATACCTTTAGTCTTATACCGCGAAAACGTATTCCATTGACTCTTCAGATCCTCGATTTCCGAACGTATATTCAGTTCACTATTAAATACTTTTTGTTGCCTCAACAAATTCTTTTGATTACGAGAATCCGAATGAAAAAACGAGACGAACTTATGTAACGGGCTCATTTTTTCGCGTATTTTCGATTTTGCGAGATCAGTTACGATTTAAAATCTAACGGTTGTTGGCATTTTTAAGTTGAACAACCGGCCGTTAATCTCAATTAATTGTAAATACAAGGTTTCAAGTCTTTGAAACATTACAATTAATTTTTAATCTTTTTTTTAATTTGAGCGTGATGTTTTTACGGATACGCGCGTAACTGTGTCTCTGCCTTCATCAACTGACTTTCTTAGTCACTGTTTCGGACTTTCATTTGTCAACGCTTACCCTGGACGAGCGCCCTTGGAGGCGTCAACATTTTTTATACTTAAGTTGCTTTTTACAGTAATAAGAAAAATACTACAATGTGAGAGAAAGGTTCTGTAGTCTGTGGAAGGGACATTGAAGAATTTGGTGCTTTAGATATAGCCATCGATTGATGTAGTCACAGCAGTTAAAAAATGACGTTTATGACATCTCACTTGAAATGGCGATTTTCTACATGAAAATATTGTTTAACTAGCTAATCCGACGTACTTCGTATGGACTGATATTAACAGGTACTAACAGTTTTTGTATGAAATTGAAGTGTGGTCTTTCCTACTTTTCATGCTATTTTTCTGGTTTTTCTTTTTACATGATCCTTCTCCTGGTAATAACCAACATAACAAAAGAAGAATTAGCAAAATTGGTCCGAGCGCGATGTTGTGACCACGCGAAATGGGGATTAATTTTTATATATCAAGAGTACCTACCAGTACCAAAATTTCCGACACACATTTAACATGTCCGCACGAAACTCACGTGCAAATTAGTTGCGTTGTGAAAAACATCAAACTGCATTCATAGTAACGTACTTATTAATAATGGGGCGTATTATTATTAACAATTGCTTAGTGAAATCGCATTTAAAATATCTCATACAAATATTTGACTCTACTGCGGCAGTATACTTGAAAACGTTGCAAAGACCGCAAAACAAAATTATCAAAGTACCTAGGTAATTGCTTCTGTGGTTTAGTGGTCCAGGTGTTGGACTTGACTGCAAGAGGTCCCAGGATCGATTCCCGGGTTGGGCAACAAAAAAATTTGCTTTTACTAATAATAAAAACGATGCTCGGGATTGGATATGTTCCCGGTTTGCGATAGGCTTGCCACCTATCACATTGTGAGACTTAGTGTCTTGGGCTAGTCAAGGGTGCCCTGGTTGTGCCTCTGCTTACCTTTACGGGGATTGGGCATGAAGATACTTTTTGTATCAATGTATTAAATAGAGTAAATTATTGTCTCCACCTTATGCCTACTGCAAAATTATACACAAAAACTTATATATTTATCATGCATGTGTACTTGTTACTACTTACTCCATCTAATCTAATACAAGTACAACTATACATATAATAACTTACAGATTTATATAAAAATTGGGTTTCAATAAATAAATATAGAAATGATTTAATAATATACCTACCTATGATATAATTTGTAATTTCTGAAGTTAAAACTTCTTTATCGGCGTTGCGCACTTTTTTCGGAATAGATAAAAACTTCTCAACTCGCGTCAGAACACATGACCTGATCGAAAATGTATAAGACGGCGCAGGGCGCTTGCGCGAATAAGACGGCGCAGGGCGCTTGCGCGAAAAGACGGCGCGGGGCGCTTGCTCGAATGTTCGTGTTGTCATGTTTGTGTAAGATAGCGCCATAATTATAAATATTGTATTCTACCACATGAATGATAGTAGGTACCTAGTTTCATACTGATAATTAAAGCAATTCGTGCAAAATTATTCCCTAATAATTCCAAAATATCAAAGATGCACAACGTTAAAGGGCAACCCGACGTTTTTTTATATTTGCAGCTCCAGAGACACTAGATTTACTTTTTCTATGTAATGATTGTTTAATACATCTCATTTCAAGTTAGACTATTTGTTTTGCATGACAAAATATTTTTTTTGATCCTAAAATAAAATAGAATAGATGTGATATTAAGTTTCACAAAAGTGAAACTTATTTAAATAAATAGTTAGGTATTCTTATTTCAAAAGATCGTAAGAAGCTAATAGAATATAGATTGGTGGAACTAGATTTCAAATGTATGACGTAGTAGAACAAAAATATGTGCACAGCATAAACAATAAACGACATCTACTAACAGGTATCAGGACTAATATGCAATATAGTATACTCGTAAGTTAAACTCAGTTTTCGCTAGATGTCGGAACTTTATTTGTTTTGCTTCAAATTTAAATATACTGATTACTTTAATAGAATAAACTATACACTATTTTTAAAAATTATGCACCTATCGAAATACAAAATAGTTACATTGACCTACTGAAAATGAAATAATTAATTCTACATGAATGTAACAATGTCATCTAGCGGTACAGGTTAGTACTAGCATAGGATGATCTTTTCAAGCTTCCAGTTGATAACGTATTTCGCTAGCTGGCAGCACTTACATGAATTTTAGTTTACACTTAGAAAATTGCTATCAAGACGAAAATAAAACTACTTATTGCAGGTTAATAATTATTTTACCCTTGACGTTTTTGTATACTTGCAAAAACTGAAATTAGGATTATATGAATTTAGTTAAGACCGTGCACGATACGTGATAAGTTCTATGCACGCGGAAGTAATGGTACAGAATGTTAGACATATCGATGTCGGGATTAGTTTTTTTACACATTCCTACCGGTATTTTCAAAGTTTGACATTATCAAAGTTAATTCAATATCCATGAATTTAGAGAGGCTAAGCTTTGGGTTAGTAGTTAATAGATAAATACAACGTATAGGTACACTATTTGACCTACTCATAGTACGAGTATTAACAAGATTATAAGACATGAAACTCCATATACTTAATAGTTAATACCACTATACTTAATGTCGCCTGTGCTAAATGTCACTGTCACAGTTTTCCGGTAATTAGTTCTGATTTGAATACATAATAACATATTATCTTATGGTTGCAGTCCGACTGTATGTAATAATCTTATCGCAAAACAATCATTACAACTTTCCAACAGGAAGGTGCATACTTAACTACATACTAATAAAAAAACTTAACGTTATATGAATTAATATTTTGTTAGCATTTGGTTAATAAGGGCAGTATAAGTTACTTTCAAGGTTCCTTACGAAAATACAGAAACCCTTAAATTAAAGATTTGGTAAGGTTTTTTTTTTTGTTCATCTGACTTAAAGTATCGTCTCACTGACTAAATTTAGACAATTGTGTTAGATGTGTTAATAAAACTCGATATTCTCTGCCTATCTCGTAAGGCACTTTGTATGAAGATATATATGTATTTGATTGAAGTGGTTTTAAAGTTTTAAAGTGTTTGAAGTAAAGCAAAAATTTAAAATCGTTTATAAATTAACGTAGAGCTGTTATTATTAGTACATTAGTGTATTAAGTAATTGGTAAATTTAAATAAGGAAGTAAGTAAGTATCTTCACGCCCATATCCTTGAAGAGGTGGGCAGAGGAACAACCAGGGCACGCACGACTAGCCGAAGACATTAAGTCCCGCAATGTGAAAGGTGGCAAGCCTATCGCCAACCAGGCACATATCCAATACCGAGCAATATTTTTTCATTATAAAATTAGAAAAACCTAATTTTTTTGTTGTTGCCCGACCCGGGAATCGAACCCGAGACCTCACGCAGTCAAGGCCGACACTTAAACCGCTAGATTGGTAAATTTGTTTATTAAAATGAGTAAACCACCTTTCCAGAAGGGTGGCAAGCAATTTGTTGTTCAAATTCTTTTTCAATATTAAATAGAAAAGTGTAATAAATTATATTATTTATGTGGTCTTTTGAACTTGAAGATTTCCACAAAACTACAAAATTGTATGTGTGATTGATAAGTTCTGAGTTTTTTACTGTTCTACTGACGCAGTGCATTTATAAACACTTTCATTTTATTTTTCTATTCTACTAACATTTTTAGCCTAAAACGGAGATCCGTTGATGATTCTTATGATTAGTTCTTTTAATTTTTGCATTAGGTAAAACAGTCGTTTTCCAGTTGGTACAATCTCAATTTGTTTGAGATTAGGCGAATTGTTTTTGAATAATACAAGTATTTATGTTCTTTCTTAAGTTTAGGTTTTGGCATTCATGTTAGTATTTTGCCATTAGTCAAGTAGAAATTTGCATAAATTTGCATCAAATTTCATAAGTCGTCAATAAGTCATGTCATGGTCTTGGGTAAAGCGGTGGCCTCATTACTCAAGCTCATATAGTAAGATTTGGCGGCAAAGAGGAAATAGACGATACCCTTATTTCATCATGATTATTTCATTTGTGCACTTTCACTGAAGAAAATTGTACAATGTGCTAACCTAAATTCGCTGATTTAATTAAATATAAACAATTTCATAATTATGAAAAAACTTCGACCATCTTTTCTCTCGATGGCGTCAAAGCTTCAGAATTTATGATTGTTTAAATGATTTGCTTTAAGCAAACCGGCAAATTTTTTAGATTTTTAAGGATCTAAAATTCATTTGACAAAAAAAAGAGTTTTTTCAAGCTTGGTGCGTCTAGAGGTGAAAATAAAATAAGTGTAACAATCCAAGAATGTTCTCACAATGATTGCGTAAGCTCGATTCAAAGTTTTATGAGGGCAGTTATAAACATCTTGCATCACATACGCCTTAGGCGTTATCATAATCTAGCTTACCTTTATTAGTGGAGAGAGAGTTAGGTCTCTGAGGCGGCACTCGGTTTGGAACTGGTTTCCGAGGCGAGGGTGGCGGCGCCAGGGAGGTACGAGCTCTGACGGTGACTGGCGACGATGACAGCTTCTGCACCACGCCATTTTTCTTTGCTGAAATGTCAATAAATCTTTATTAATAAATAATTCTTTCTGACCGACGAATTTAATTATTAAAGTATATCCGCACGGTAACGAACTTTCCACATCTGTTTCTTTACAGGTTTTACTTGAAGGGACACCAATCTCTTTTGGTGATAAGTACTTAGGTTACAATATAGGGAAGTGTTCTTTTATTAACTGCATTTTCATATAAATACAAACTTAATGTAAGTTTATATTAGGTCACTTTCTACGTTCACTATTACTTAGGTTGCATTTGAATTTTCTTGCTTGTTCTAAATTCAAATACCTATAATTAGAACAGGCTTCTGCCTTTAGGATTTATCTAGTATTAGAGATGCATTTCTATATTTTTAAGAGCACCATTGCACAGTATCTTGCTAAATCTTGTTTCATGTTCTAAGTTTGCCTGGAAGATATTGCTGACTTGAAGATAAGGCCACCTTTGTGTTTATTATAGTTTATTTGCCGTATTTGTAATTTCTCTGTATTTGGTGCACAATAAAGAGTTAATTTGGGTAATTTTCTTAATTTTAAATCTGTTTGTTCAGGATTTACAGTGGTTCCGGACAAATAGTCTTATGATTGATGATTCTAGAATGATTGTAACGACAAAGATGCTCATATTTATGTTTAATTTTAACTCACTGAAGGGTAGGCTAGCCGGTGGACTTGTCTAAGATATGGTCATAAGTAAGTGCACACCAGTAACATGGTATTGTCTATACTTATATATGTAACGGTTGTCGCATATCGAGTGACGCCTGATTGTTCAATAATTTAACCGAGTCCAAAAAGAGGAAGTTGTCAATAAGGCTCTATGTTATTTATATTTTGTTTGTTACACGATTAATTTTCTAAAATGAACAAACTTTAGTGGTCCTTTTTGGAAAGATTCAGAGGTGGTCCTTATTAATTTTGTCATGATGCAACTAATGGTAATAGTTTTCGTTATCATTATACCTCAAAACTAAAGTGACATTTAAAAAACTTAGGTGAGACCATGTCGGAATCACAAGATATAATATTTCGATAAATCAATTATCAAATCGCTACGGTAATTACCTATATAATTGAAGTTAATCTATACATAAAATAAATCTGTAGAAGGGTCAATTCTGTACATTGAAAATATTGAAAAAAGAAATGGCAGGTGGTGTTACTGGATCGATACCAAACCCAAATATGTGATTTAAAAAATGTTTGTCTGTCTGTCTGTCTGTCTGTATTTTCAGGCATCACGTGAAAACTCACAGTTCAATTTCGATGAAACTTGGTAGAATTACACCTTACTATCCTGGGCATAAAATAGGATACTTTTTATCCTGAGAAAATACGTAGGAAAAAAAATTATTTTTTAGTTTTATCGAAGACCAACATCCGCGCGGACGGAGTCGCGGGCGGTATCAAGTTAATAATGAATAGTTAAAACCAAATCGCTTCCCGCTGTCTTACCCTAAGTATGCATAGATCTTAAAAACTACACGACGAATTTGGATGCGGTTTTTTATAAAAGATAGAGTGATGCGAGAGAAAGGTTTACATGTAGGTACATATATAGCATCGAATTTGCTGGGGAATAGGACCGCCTGCTAGTAATATATAACAAAAAATCATGAGTATTAAAACTTGAAAGCAGACCACCTACGACGGTCTATTACAATATCGTAAGTTTTCTTGAATTATCACGTGCTCTCACTGTGGGAGGGTCTTTGTGAAGAAGAAGGGTTATAAGCCACATGCGGGCTTACCGTCATCCGACAATACCGAAGTTGACGAAGCCTCCGCTGTCAAATTTCGAAATTTGATCCCATTTTGGTAGAGCGGATACGTGACGGTAACGTACATTGACCGTCCAATAGTCTCTGGTTTGATTCTTGGCTCGGGCACTTTAATTAAAATATTTATTTCGATGTTTGTTTTTGTATTACTGTCTGTCTCGGCAAATTTTGTAATAATCGTTGACAGAAAATAAAATGCAATAAAAACTATAATTTGCTTCCTATTCCCTTTACATTTTAAACCTTCCGCGATCTTCGACGAATGTCTTAAACATAAATTTAATAAAACTCCTTTAGGAATTTTCATATTTATACGGACTAAGGAATAAAGTTTTTTTTATCTATAATGCATAGAAATCTAGAGATTACTATTGACATCTGTAGCGCAAGCACATTATTCGCTTAAGTACCTTAGTTAAGTACTTTAAATTAAATCAGTTTGTATAAATTATTCATAGAATCTCACTTTTATTTTATGATTATTCGTCAATTAAAGATATCGTACTCACATCGGCACATAATAGTTAATAGAGACACATGTACCTTCCTAAGTGAAAACTTATTAAAAACGATGTACCTACCTCATACGTCATATAACTTAAATGAATACTTTACTATTATATTTGGCTGTATTATATTTGGATGTAGGCAATGATCTATATATATAAAAAAGTGATGTTAGTTACACTATTTATAACTCAAGAACGGCTGAACCGATTACGCTGCAAATTGGTGGGGAGGTAGCTTAGAACCGGGAGAAGGACATAGGATACTTTTTATTCTGTTCAATTGTGAGGAAACTGGGAAAAACTACATTTTAATTTTTCCCATACAAACTGAATGGGCGGAACGAAGTTCGCAGGAACAGCTAGTATTTAATAATTTTTAAATATTATTGAATGAAGGCTTTATATTTATATTTAATTTGTCCTCTTGAGACAGTCTAAGGGCCTTATCTCACCGGGACGCCATGGCGACGTGGCCAGCGACGTCGCTAACTAGTTCGTATTGAGATGTATGACGTCTAACGCACTTGTCGACCGAATGGCGACGCTTTGGCGACGCAGGAACGCTAGACCTAGCCATGTCGACATGACCAGCGACGTTGCCAACTAATTCGTATTGAGATGTATGACGGCTAACGCACTTGGCGACCAAACCAAATGGGGACGCTTTGGCGACGAAGGAACGCTAGACCTAGCCATGGTAACGTCGCTGGCCACGTCGCAATGGCGTCCCGGTGAGTTACGGCCATGCTGCCTCTTCTTATTTAATGAACTAAACGCTTATGACCTACGCTGGTCTAAGCTTTTAGTTCAACATCTATGGTATCAATAAGATAAGGTTATCTCTGACCATCACAAGAGCCGTGAGACTGTTTGCACATAAAAAGATGATTACTTTGTGGTGTTCGAGAAGCTTTCAACGTTTTGTAGTATAATCCTAAAATTAAAAATATTTAATGAACCCCTGACAAAACCTACAAGTAATGTAGGTAAGAATTAGCTCGACAATTAAAACAAAAAACCGCAACGAAATAGGTCCATCCGTTCAAAAGTTATGTCGAAGATACACACACATACAGAATACGTCAAACATAAAAGACCTCTCGTTTTCGATTGAGGTTATACCTAAATTATAACCATTTTTTTGGGAAAAGCCAAAATGTGCGACATTCCGATTGCTATCTGCATCCTAAAGATATCCTTGGCAATATTTTAATGTATGGTATGGGAGCATGACAACATTCTGTTCGATAAAATAATACAAAGCGACAATTTTGTAGCCAGCTTATCAAAACATTTTAACGATAATATCCTCTTATTCGTTCGAAACCGCATAAACTGATAAGTAATCAGCCAAAACAGTATACCATTAATTAATGCAGTACTAACTTCCACTCGCTTCTTTGCCCGCGTATCAAGTTATAGATACATACATAGTTTCACGCCAAGTCCCTTACAGAATTATGCAAAGCAAGTCTAGCACTTGGACTTAAAATCTCGCTTTCAAATAGCTTCTGCTTACCCAACGCTCCATTCACACTATTCCCTGCACACACTCTCCTATCTACATCCGCGGTGTGCCTTTCATCTCTGCTAAAAGTACAACCAAGGTATACAATTTCATTAACTTGTTGTAGGACTACATTGTCAAGGTATACTTTCTTAAAAAAATATATAAAATACTAGCTGTTCCCGCGAACTTCGTTCCGCCCGTTCAGTTTGTATGGAAAAAATTAAAATATTATTTTTCCCAGTTTCCTCACAATTGAACAGGATAAAAAGTATCCTATGTCGTTCTCCCGGTTTTAAGTTACCTCCCTTCCAATTTTCAGCCTAATCGGTATAGCCGTTCTTGAGTTATAAATAGTGTAACTAACACCACTTTCTTTTATATATATAGATGTTATTGCGATGTGTAAACTATACTCCTGTAAAGTTTGACAAGTTTCAAATAATTACGTCAGTATTTTGTGTGTGAAAGAGTAACAAACATCCATCCATTCTTACAAACTGATGCATTTACACTCGTAATATAAGTAGGATCTTCACTTCATAGTTCATATAGCTATCGTATATTTTTAAAGACTCTTTGGTTTAGTGGTCTTACGTCTACTATAAATACATGACGTCTCAAGATCGGTTTCTGGGTCGAGCAACTCAAAACATGGTTTTCAGTTTTCTAATAAAAAAAAAAGTTGCCCAGGATCGGATACCTAAGTGCTTTGTTGGGGATATGTTTGCCATTATTGTGGTACTAAGTAATTTTGACCATACCGTATAGGTGCTATGGCTGTACCTTTGTCTACCTATTCTGTGATAGGGTGTCAATATACTTAATTTTTCATGGGATTAAAAGAAAAACGAAGATACGCTCCTGAGTCATGATTAGAAGGATTACTCGTTGCCTATTAATACATAATTGGTAACGATGCGTGGCCAACCTGCGGCTGCTGCTGCGATGCTATCACAAACTAGTTTACTACCAACTAACCCACCTTTATAAAACCGCCACACAACATTAGCGAGAACTGACATCCTAGCAGATAGATTATGTGCTAATGCCTAATGTTAAGAGACAACCGCAGCTTAACGACACAGATATTATAGGTGCTTGCAGTCCTATAATCGGTAACCAGGGTGATAGGCTTACGACCAATACTAATAACCCATCTAAGATAAGGTAGCTAACAAGCACATGGTTCCCTTGATGGTAACAAGTAGCTGCGGCCTATCAATACAATATACGTTATAGGTGCGTCGCTATCCTGCAGCCAAGGTGTTAAGTCTTGTATACAAGTCAACAGGCTACCCTATTCTTCAATAGTATTTTGTTTAGTGGTGAGAGCGTGAAAAATGCTGCTTGAAAGTAGCCACACTTAGGATTTTCAAATTTGCAACTCCTCTAAATATCTACACGTCCTAAAAGGATATCCTATACCTATTTCACCATCCTATGAAGTAGTGATATGTTCTCATCATACTGAGAACAAAAGAGGTTTATAATACTGTAATAGAAAATATTTAGAACCCATCATATTTTATTGAATCAGGCGTTACTTTACAGAAATCTATTATATCAGATGTATAATGAGCTGATGATTGTGTCATTTTGATGAGTTCTAGCCGCAACAGTTATAGCAGTTATTAAAATGCTTATTCTACATCTGTTAACGTCTAATGTTTTAATTGCAAAAATATGACTTCATTGTTACACTGCATAACCTTCTATTGTTTTAATCATTACAACATTTTAACGAATTCATAACATCCTGATTCCTGACGATGAAAAAACTAATACTTCGTAATATCCTGATTCCTGACTACTAAGTCACCAGCAGAATTTTAAAAACACAGCTGTATCAGCTTATACTAATTTATTAGGGAAAATATATTATTTTAGAAATGCATACAGTAGTACTATTGAAATTATGCGCTTTGGATATATTCGTCAAGCTTCGGAAATCCGAGTGTATTTTAAAGATATCTATACAGAGTTGTTATTACACATAATTAATCATTTCACTTAAACTTAGATTAGGTCAGCCAATTTAAAAATAAAAGTATAAAGTTTAAAAAGTGTAAAGCCGAAGCGCATAATTTAAATAGTAGTACTGTACGTATCTTACTACAAAGTCCCTTGCGGGTTAGGCAGATAGACACGTCCGCGTCGGTTTCAAAGACTCTTGACACACCTTTAGTTTATACCCGGGTGATTTCGCTCCGGATACATTTACACATTTATCCATCCACATTTACACTGAATAATCAGTTATGCCAATTTTAACCGAATTTTAAAAAGAGAAGGTTCTCAATTTTACTAGAGATTAGTAGAATAGTAATATTGTCTTTAATTTTACTGAATATATTTTTGCATATTTGTTACAAGATTACTCGGCCAATTAAGGACCGATTTGGTTGATTTTTGAAAAGATAGGTCATGGCCCTGAGGTGGTTTCATACAAATTTCATTATGATCCGACAAGTGGTTTCTAAGTTGGACGACCTCAACGTTCATCAATAACTAAAAAACTGAAAGTAGTGTTGCTAACATGTATGTGGAACGATCGCGATCATTTGATATCTTTCGAAAAACTAATTATCAAATCGCGACGTGATAGGTATTTAATGAAATAGTTACTGTACTTTATTATTCATCTGCAATTTTATTCACTTGTGACATGACCGAGAAACAGAGCATAGCCCTTCCATTATTTTTGTATGAAATATAAGCAAAAAAAGAATCTCTTAATGAATTTTGTATTTTTATTTAAAAATATGAAACTCGATATTATTATTCCACGACCGCGATGGGGCTATATAATCTAAAGATATTCATCGTTGTTCTAGATCAGGGGTGGGCAAATATTTTCATAGTCGGGCCAAATTACAGATAAAAATTTGACCGCGGGCCAAACAGTCTTTTTTTCTACGTTTAAATATGGTATATAATAAGTACAATAACTAACAAAATTGTGCGACTATTATACATACTGTAATTGTTCAATTATCATCATTATATTTTCGAATAGATAATAAGAATTCCTAATAATATTTCTCAAAATTTATATGCACCAATTTAGGTTCGACAAAAAGTAATATTTGTGTTTTTGATAATAACGCATAGATACAATGCTTCAAGGGCCAGGTAAAATTCCACCACGGGTCGGATTCGGCCCGCGGGCCGCCAATTGCCCAGGCCTGTCCTAGATGATTTTAAACACTGGTTGTAACATTAGTTTGCATCCGTCAGGACCATAGATTAATTGCAAACTTAAGAATAATCGGAAGAAGCAAACAAAGTTGTCTTCAAGGTTACCTCTGTTGGAAGTCGTTTACACCCGTCTACAACGTCTTTGAATATAATGTTTTAATAGTGTTTATTTTGCAATGTGTCAAACCGCAACCGATCAGAGAAGCGTTAACACAGTTTTGAAAGGACAACTTTGCACACGCTATTGTTTATAAGCCGACAATAGTGAACAAAGAGTTATGTAATTTGTTATGAAACGCGTGGGTTTTATTAATTGAGCTAACATACTATGATTTAGAATTTCAGTTAGTGTATATTATAAAACAAATTTATTAATAATCTTACACAAAAAATAACTTTTCTCTAGTAATCTATGATGTTAAAGAAACTCGTGTTATTTAGGTAGTAGTAGTAAGTAGTTTACTTATAACTCAAGAAAATTTACGGTTGGTAAGGTAGCTAAGAACCAGGAAACGGATATAGGATAGTTTTTATCCTCTTCGACTTTGAGGAAACTAGGAAAAACAACATTTAAATTTTTCCCACACAAACTGAAAGGGTGAAAAGTTCGCCGGAAAAGCTGGTATGCAAAGAGTGTTGTACCTATACTATTGAATTCTACCAATGCCGATGTGCCGATGATAAAAAAATATAAATTTTAACACGAAGGTTATCTAACTTAAAAAATACGATTTTGCCTACGTATTCGATTAATACTGAGGGCTATCTTTTATTTGGAAACAATTTTTATCTACGTTTCCGAATTTTTGAAGTTATACTTCTTTTGGCGCATTAGGAAAAAAATATGAGGGTAAATTTTTAGGATGCGCTCGCACACGGTCACGAAAAACCGACATGATGAAGTTAGCTATAGATAACATTTTAGTTTTTCAAAAAAAGGTACCTTAAATATTATATAAACTTTATTTAACTAAATAATGCATTATAATATAACTTTTAATGTTTTAAATACCTTTTTCTATGGTTAGTGTCATTTTGTGTACAAATGTAAAATAAGGCAAAAGATAAAATTTTTAAAAAGATTTTTATCTTATTACGCCGCAGAAGTATATCCTAACGCGTGTACATAAGTACACACACAATTTTTTTAATTTAATTCTTCACCCAACTGTTAACTGACATTATATGCCAAAGACTTTACCATGAATTCGTATAACGTTTAATAATTGGCGTATCGAAATCTATTGCACTGGTCTAAAAAATAGTGATCTTAGTTACCAATAGAGGCGCCGCGCAGTTCAAAGTTTTCATACAAATAATTTACAGAGACGCTAGCGAGTATAGCAAACTCGACAAGCCGCAAACTCATGGTAAGAGCCTTGAACGCTAAGTTAATACGCACGTACACTATTTTAAAAAAAAGAACAGTCAATGGACTATAATTGAATACAGCTTAAAATATCATTTCGTTCCGCCTTTCATCCGCATTGATACTTACACAAAACTTATCTCTAATATTCAATCTAATATAATGTGTTGCTAATCGCTTAACTTCCGAACGATTGAAACTATTAGGCTTATTTTTTTTTGTTGTCTTAGTTACTGTCAGAAGAAGGTGTTTAAGAAGAGAAAAGCCGGGAAATTCGCAGGGAAAATGGGAAAACTAATACTTTATTTTTCCACGTACAAACTAAACGGGTGGAACGAAGTTCGCCGTGACAGCTAGTAATTTAATATATACTAAAGCACCCGTCATGAGAAGCTATAAATTATGTTAACAAACGTTCGGGAGTTAACAACATTTGGTTCAAAGATAAAAGTATTTTTTTTTAATATTTAATTAATTAATAATTTAAATATGTATAATAAATTACGTATGTATGTTTTGACATTTTTTTCGTTTCAAATTGATTTCCTTAGATGTACTGGGTACTGGCTTCATTATACGGTAATACACAATAACAAATAATGGATAAAAAAATAAAATTAAGGCAACAATTAACAAAACTAACAACAATAACAAAGTGATAACGAAAAGATAAAAAAATTAACAATAACAACCAAATCCGCGATTTTAACAAAGCAATGAAAAATTCAAAACTCGAATGACGCGTTTATTTCCAAAAGACGAACCGATGGTTTGCATTCCCGGCGACCGGCGCGTCCCCGTACCAAGACACTCAAACGTCAGTTGTTAGATATGATCCGACTAAATTAAATAGGTTGTTACTTTCATATAACCAGTCTATTTTTTTATTTCGATTGAATATGGTCAGTTTATTGTTGTCTCGAAGTAAAAGAAAATACTTGATAAAAGATGTTTGTTTACATAATTTATAGCTTCTCATGCCGGGTGCTTTAGATAGATATCTAGAACGTAATGTCAAAAAGTAAGACGAAAATGTTGTGATAAAATGTGCAAGGCTTTTAAAAACGTTCGATTTAAAAAAACCCGTCGTAAATAAAAAAATAGGTTGATAAAGTCAAGTTAAAAAGACAAAATATTTAGTTCATTGTTGGTGCTATTAAAACACTATAGTGGTGTGTATTGTGCTTCGTATGGAGTGGGATGTGATTGGGTTCTATGGATCCTGGCCATCACAGCAAGTCCAATCCATTCGCTACGCAACATCTTTCCTGTTTTGTCGCGCTATAATACGTACACATTTTTGGCAGATAAATGAATTTAATAACGTAAATTTCAAATCTGTGGTCTAGCGGTCCGGTGTTGGACTTGACTTTATGAGGTTCGATCGAGGTTCGAGACCAGTCGGCAACAAAAATTAAAATATGTGTTTTTTATATTCTAATTAAAAACAACGTTACACGGGATTAGATATGCTCCTGATTGGCTATAGGTATGCCACTAATCACAATCTGGGACTTATTACCTTCATCTAGTCATGGTTGCCCTGCTTGAAACCCTTCTTCTTCGGCGATACCGGCGAAAAGAAACTTTTTTGTATTATTTAATAGATATTTTGCAGATTATTGTCTTAGATATGTGAACGCTGTATTAGTTGCTGACGTATATTGTAACCTCAATATTTTAAAGATTAGGAAACGGAATGACGTCGCAAGTTTGGCTATATCCACCAGCTATATTCTGGCTGCCTTCACAATAACAAGGATTGCAACACAAGTAACTCGGTGACCCATTTAATATCACGTGCTGCGTGGAATACCGCTTTGAATCGATCTATTCAGAAGGTTTCAGACATCACTTTTTGATCAATTTGACTTCAAAAGGTTTAAAATATTTATTGACTTAATGCTTCGCAAAACTCCAAACTAAACTCCATTCAATATGCTGAATTTAAAAAACACTAATATCAACATTTGATATATTTAGAGGATTTCCTCTTCTAAAATCCGTGCACGACTAAATACACCGATCAACCGCGACCCTCGGGTTCGATTCCCGACGGGACAAGCATTTGTGTGAAGAACATTTAGATGTCTGCAATTCCGGGTCTGGGTGTTTATATTAAATTTATTCTGGTATCTATTTTAGTATTTCTATGTATTAGTATCGTTGACTAACACCCATAACACAAGCATATAATTTGCTTACTTTGGGGTTAGATTCAATTTGTGTAACTTGTCCAGGGAAATTTATTTATTATTTATTTAAAACATTTTAGACATTCCAAATTGTATAACAGACATGACAGGCTTGCTGGGTTAAATTCAATAAATAAACAAAAATCCCTGGATAAATAACACAAATTAAATCTAACCTCAAAGTAACCAAATTTTGCTAATGTTAATCCACGATATCTAAAAATAAATAAATAAAGGAATAAATTTAATAAATGCCCAGACCCGGAAATCCACCAGTCCCCCGTCAGGATCGAACCTCACGGTTAGTTGGTAGAGGTAGTCATGTACGCTAATCCTTGATTAACGAGACAATTAATAATGGGTTAAATTGTCAAATATAGAGTAATTTACTCTTTCCCTTCCTCTCTTACTCATAACTCTCATATTGAAATTTACGATGAGGAGAGGAGGATTTCACTAAATGGGGCTGCACCAAATATGGTAGAATATAATTCAGAATTCAAACACACACACTATTTCTATCTAATATAAAATTCTCGTGTCACGTTGTGCGTGATTGAACTCGTTCGAAACGGCTTGACCGATTCTCATGAAATTTTGTGAGCATATTGAGAGAATCAAATCGAGAGAATTATGTATGAGAATCGACTAACATCTATTTTTCATACTCCTAAGTGGTCTGGGTGACTCACCGCAATTTTTTTTTTAAAATATCACATTAAAAATATAGCAGAACAACGTCTGCCGGGTCAGCTAGCATACATATATATTAACATTAACATTAACGTAATGGTTTGGAAACTAACTTAGGCCTAACTTTTAATTTTCTTTTTATTTGATTAAATATTATTTTCATACTTCAAAGCGTAATAACAAATTTATGATTAGAATTGAACTTGGCAAGTTCTTTATAAAACTTCTTAAATATTTAATACTTAAAATATTAAATAAAATAACGCTTACTGTTATGTAAAAAATAAAAAGCGGTAATAATCTTCTACAAAAACGCAGTGACAAAAGCTCATTGCAATATAATGCTAATCGAACTTGAACGTAGGGAAAGCTATGTAAGGGAAAATTACTAAAGGTCCACGCACATAATACCCAAAATTTTTAAAATAAAAATATTAGCTTACACAAAACGTTTCTCTATATCCATACTACAATGTTTTCTTTCTTTTTTTCTTTCTTTAGGTTTTGGCCTTCACGTTAGTATTTAGCCATTAGTCAAGTAGAAATTTGCATCGAGTTTTACATCAATTTCAATTAATTATAATAAGTCATCAGGAAGTCATGTCAGGCTCTTGGGTAAAGCGGTGGCTCATTACATAAGCTCTTTAATGAGATTTGGCGGCAACGAGGAAATACACGATACGCCAATTTCTTCATGATTATTTCATTTTTGTGCTTTTTCACTGGACGAAATTGTACAAAATGCCACTAAAATTGACTAATTTCACTCAATATTAACACGAAATTCAATAATTATGAAAAAACTTCGACCATCTTTTCTCTCGATGGCGCCAAAAAATACTACAATGTTATAAATAAAAAAGATTTGATAATATGATTGCATTGAATAGAAAAATATTTGCTCTAAAACTACAAGACCAATTAAAAAAATAATTTACCATTAGAATCCCACATCATTCCTAAATAAACTAGGCTACTTTTCTTACTTAACAAAAAACAAATACAAACAAATAAGACTGAGACTGGCACTAGCTTAGAATACATGTATCTGAATACCTAAATCGCGCCTGTTATCTATTTTAATCGTTTTAATTTTTTAATATTGTTTAGGAAAAATGACGTCAGTTTTGCGAGATGTAAGATTTTATTTTTAAATTCTTGTGTGTTATGACGTTGTATATTGCTCAACCGCTATCAGCAATGATTACCACACAAATGTTAATTAATAGTAAGGACGATTGTTTCAGGTATATTTGACAGACACTTTAAAACTCGTTATTTCATGATTGATATTGGCCAATATGATTACATTAATCTGTGGCTTGAGGGCTATTAAATGTCAAATTCTTGACAGTTGAAGGTTCTTGTTTTATAGCTAATAATAAAAATACTGTTTGTATATTAATGTGTCAAAAAATACGAGTATTGGTAACTATATAGTGATAGTAAATCACTCACAGAATACTTTAATTTCCTGATAATTTTACTGTTTGTGTTAATATTCTAAAATTTTTTTTTAATATTTTTTCTGTAGATCTAACTACCAAATAAACAAGCTATATGTGTGTTGTGGGTGTTAGTTAATTATACTAACTCAGAAGTACATGAAGTACAAGTCCACAAAAAAATTAAAAAACCAGCAATAAAGACATCGTTTTTATTGTACTTTTTATTGTTTTATATTAAAAAAGATAGAGAACAAGGAAGCAATTCTCCTAATGAAGAGAGACCAGAGAAAGCAGCAGGCACTATAGATGAGTCAAGTGTGGTGCTATCTTAGGTCGTGAAATTAGGCCTCATGTTCAAGTCTGTCGCTATAGCGGCAGGTATTGGTAAGGTGGTGGTAGTTGTTACCAACGCGGGCGAGTTGCTGCATATCACTCAACTAGCCCCTTATTATGACAACTACCTTATTTATAATGCTTGACCGCTACAACAAAATCGGCTATTGGGAATCAAACTCTACTCTTATTGAAGTGAAACTTATTTAGAATCGTTGTGATTTCAAAACGGGTGCAACGGAAAAACGACAGGTAAGAGACATAAATATATATTCATCTCATTCTTTTGTCGGTTCACTGAAGTTTCACTTCTATCGTGTGTGAATCGCACACACACCTTTTTTATTATTATTTAATGCTTTATTGCACTAAAATAAATGTACAAAGGCAAACTTAATGCCAAAAAAGCATTTTCTCCCCTTGCGAATGTTTAGTGTTTGCGTGTTTCCTACTCCTCATATATGTTAGTTATAGCACCCTTTATTGTTCAAATAGACCACGTCATTTTTAGAGTAGTGTGTAGGGACCCTTTTCCGGACATGACATAAGAAGGATGACTCACCTTGAATGGGTGGAGGTTGGGGTGCTGCGCTGGGTGGCCGCCCGGGGGTTGTAGGGGTTGGAGCGCTGTCTCGCTTTTTCCCGTTTCCTAAAAACAAAATAAAACATTTTCAAACATCATTATATACAAAGAACTTGCATTGAATTTGCAAATTGCACCTTTTTAAAGTTAATATTTTTCGTTCAAGATCCATTATAAATAACAAATTCTTTTAATTCATATTTTATTCGCCTCAGTGGTCTAGCGGTCCAGGTGTTGGACTTGACTTCATGAGGTCCCGGGTTACATTCCCAGGTCGGGCAACAAAAAGAAAATATGGTTTTTCTAATTTTCTAATAAAAAAAATATTGCTCGGGATTGGATATGTGCCCGGTTGGCGATAGGCTTGCCACCTATGACACTGTGGGACTTAGTGTCTTCAGCTTGTCGTGGGTGCGCTGGTTGTGTTTCTGCCTACGTCTTCGCGGATATTGGCGTAAAGATATTATCTTTTACTTTTTAAAAGAGTGAAAGATAAAAATAAATAAATATCCCTAGACAAATTACACAAATTGAATCTAAACCTCAAGTAAGCAAATCAATTGCTTGTTTTATCACTATTAAGCAAACGATATTAATAAGTAACAAGTAAATAATATGGATACTAGAATAAAATAAATAAATCCATAAAATAAATGATAAATAATAATAAATGACGATCGAACCGGAGCCTTCCGTTTGGTCGGTTACGTTAAGCGTGACCGCTTACACCTCGATCAACGAAGCGGTATTACCAGCCTTGGGCAAGAGATAGTATAAAGTTTGTCAAAAAAAGTTTACAAAACCTGAATTTCAACTTAAAAGTAGATCGATTCAAGGTAGCAATTTCCAAGTCAAGCATCCAGTAATAATAAAACTTTACAGTAGTACTCACATAAAGTTTTAAAGCAGCACTTATTTTAACGCGATTTTATTCCACTATTATGGTCAAGAGACCATAGCTTTTGCTCACATTTTGTACCATTGGTAACTAATCTTTTTCGTGTATCATACGCTCGCCAACTGATCAAAGCTTTCGATATTTCTTATCTTATCAATTTCTAGAATGGTATAATAATATTCGTGTATGGTGTTAGCCTATACCACGAGTAAAGAACACGGTAATTGACGTATCCAAAGCCTTAACGCTTTTGGTCTGAAAATATAGTTCTCTTAGTTACCAGTAGAGGCTCTGTGCATACGTTTTAGATAATAGAAAAAAATATATATCAACATATGGACTGTTTTATTGCTAACATGATAGGGTTGCCTGCAAAAAAAATCTTGAAAAATATTTAAGAATATTCTGTCTAGGATATTTTTAGGCAACCCATTAGTATAAAATATGTTACAGTCTGTTATGAGCTCGGTATAGGTCAATGTAGGTTCGTATCTTCTACTAGAATTAGTAATATTAGTGGTCACCTCTTGGCCGAAACTCGCCCATAACAAATTTTAATTATAATTTATTCAATTATTCTTTTTTTTTTGATAAGAACGCCATCTTCATCCATCAAGACCAACTATTTGTTCCCGAACTTTATTAATATTGTTTACGTGCCATCTGTGATCTGTTATTGTTATCAATATGCAGTATTATTGAAAAATATTAGCGTTATAAACTATGAGTGTGCCAAATTTCAAACTCTTACGTCCGCGCAATTTTCTTAAAAAGGGGTCCAAAGTTTTTCCTTCGCGTATTAATATTATGGTGTTTAGAAAGTTGAGATTTCACATTACCTACAGCTTTTCACTACTTTGTAATCTAGAATTACATACATCATTGAAAGGCGGACGCCATCTTGTCTGTTCAATTGGTTTTATTGACGTTTGAAGTTAACCTAGAAAATATGTAGTTTAACAGTTATCATCGTAACGTATCAAATATATAATATCTATTGATTGGTATACCGTTACACTGAAACCGGTACATCTGATTCAAACCAAACATAAGCTATGATGGCCGAGCAGTCTATAGGCGTTAATGTCTCTCTTTTATGTTATAGATAACTAGCTGCGTGCCCCGGCTTCGCACGGGTATAAAATATTCATATAAACCTTCCTCTTCAATCATTTTATCTACTAAAAAATCGCATCAAAATCCGTTGCGTAATTTTAAAGATTTAAGCATACAAAAGGACATAGGGACAGAGGAAGCGACTTTGTTTTATACTATGTAGTGATATAGCAGACAAATCTGCTGAAAGTAAAAATACACTAAAATGTTATTTTAGTGTATTTTTACTGCAATATATATTATTGCAGTAAAAATACACTAAAATAATTTATACTGCAATTATAAACCAGTTACTTAGTGAACTCCTTCAAACTGCACCTCGACAACCAATAGTTGTACCAATCCGAATAATACCATCCATCATCACATCCAGACTTGGTAACCATCCATATGGGACCACGCCGGAAGTGCACACTTTCAAATCCTATCCTATCCTATTAATATTATAAATGCGAAAGTTTCTGTTTGTTTTTGGTTGTTACTTCTTCACGCAAAAACTGCTGAACCAAAATAATGTTATAAATATATCATATTTTTTAAAATCCATTAACATATATAAATATCCAGCAGCCCGCCCCGGCTTCGCATGTCTATGAAATATACTATATCCTTCCTCTTAAATAATTTTATCTATTAAAAAACCGCATCAAAATCCGTTGCGTATTTTTAAAGATTTAAGCGTATAAATGGACATAGGGACAAAGGAAGCGACTTTGTTTAATACTATAGGGATCGAATATATAACCTCCTCGTTTTTTCAAAGTCGGTTACAATACTTATTTTTTAATATGTCTTTCCACTTTACACTGTATATCTTTTCTGTCAGTTTGTTAATAGTTAATCTTATTAGCTTACATATGCCAATTCTACGGCGTGGGAAATCTTGTTACTCAATGTAAGTAAAAACATCGTGAAAATGAAACTCTTGCATTAACATCGACATACAATTACTATCTTAATGATCTACAATCACGCTTTACTCGTACAGTGTTCTACGTGACGAGGAAAGTTGGAAAATACCACGTTTGTTTAGCGATGCTGCTTGTTTTCCTCTTGTTGGTCCGGGTCTAAAATATATCATCTACCTCAGCCTGGATGCTCGTAAAATGCAGACATAGGTTAAATGGACCATGATCAATAAAACCACTGCTGGTAGGATACTGTGTGACTTGGTCAGGTAAAGATAAATAAATAAATATCCGTGGACACACACAACACTTACACAAGTCGAATGTAACCCAAAGTAAGCAAATTATAAGTGATAAGGGTGTTAGTCAACGATTATAATACAAAGAATTACTTAAACAGATACCAGAATAAATTTAATAAGCAGCTAGACCTGGAAATGCAGATATAAATATTCACCACACCAATGCCTAACATAACATAGGCTTAACAACCTGGCCACAATACATCTACAACATCTACATTTTTGATAGGATAACTAATTATAGATATTTATTGAGTAAGTCTACCTTAACATTCGGACTGGAATATGACACCATCGTTCTTGCATGATGGCTGGCTGAAATTGAAGCAATGGATCTCTAACTTGTTTAAGTTGCTGCTCCCATTGGTCTTATTGCTAATAACATATATATACTATATTCTTGCCTTTTATGAGCTGGGAGGCAAATGAACATTTGTGAATAGGGGATCCGGACAAAAACAGGGTATGATATCTATAGTTTTCCCTAACCATATCGAGATCCGTGTGGGTTTTCCCTGTCCTATCTCATAAAAAATGCTTGACTTATGTAACATTCATCTACGAAACGTAGAAAATTAGAAAACTTGTTTGTACAGAATGTTCAACGTTGTCGCATGAATAATTTAGCCATCTTGTGGTCCTTGCACTTGGACGTGGTTTAACTTTAAAGATATAAATATCTTAAGTTGTGAGAAGGAGTCTTCGGAGATAGAAGGACGTAACCACAGTGTACATTTATTAAATAGTTAAACATGGACAAATTTTTAAACAGATTCACTCCTATGATTTCCTACTGACCTCTAAACTAGAGATTAAAGAGCGTTTACAGTCGATTTTTACTTATCATTGTTTGAATAACACTTACGATTTTTTTTATTAAACTCCTATTTTATAGTTAAAGTTAAGTAGGTACATAAACATACATAGTAAAAACAACGAAATACTGAACTCAAAATGTGTTTTTCCAATTTTCTAAAACAACGTTGCCAAGCCTCCTGCCACTTATAAGCCACTTATTGCAGTTTGGGAGTTGGGACAATTGCATTTTGAGAGTTGGGACTAAGTAGTAACTTCAGCCAATTGTGGGAGACTAGTTGCACCTCTGTTTACGTTTTTGAAGATGCGAGTGTGAAGACAATAACTTCATGCATAAAATTCAGTCCTGGTTAGTTAAAGTGCAAAAAATACATCTAGTTATTTTAGATGTTGAAGTGTTAAATAAAGTGTTTTAAGAAAAATTTGTCATTTAAAAAGAGATTACATATTTTATTGCAAAGTTATTTAAACAATATTCGGTCACATAATATTACTGTCAGCCTTCACACTAGTCAAAGCCTCTGACGAGCCAGCTTTTAAGAGCCAGCATCATATTCGCTCATTATTTATAACAGAACATACATAAATAACCACTGATTTCCATTATCCAGGTTATTCACTAGTCTTAAATATAAAATTATCATGTCACAATGTTAGTTACTGCACTTCTCTGAAACGTCTTTACCGATTTTCACCAAACTTTATAAGCATATTCATAAGGCTACTATCTTTTTTTTCATACCCCTATCACTTAGGGGTGACACTCCAATTTTTTCACTAAAATCACAACAGCAGAACAACGTCTGCTGGGTCAGCTAATATATCTCTAAAAACTTACCTCTAGCACCAAAAGACCCGAACCTCTCACGGTTCACGGCTATCTTATATTTTTTTTCCGCTTTCTCACTGGGCACAGGCAGTTTGGACGGATATTTCTCGGAATTACTCCTGTAAAGCTTCTCTTTAGACCCGTGCGCCCCCATCTTCCAGATCTTCATTAAACTAAAGGCACCTTATTATCATGATCACGTTTAGGAACTCACAGAATATCACTAACGTCTTTATCTACTAAAGACTTAACAGGCCATGTAAACATCCTCACTTTTATTAACTATGTTCTTCATGATATTTACACTGTGGCTGTAACACAATCTTTATTATTGGTGTCATAATTTCCGTTGAAATATTTTTAACCGAGTTCAAAAAAAGGACGCCTCAATTCAGCTGGTATAGGTATTCTTTTTATGCGTTTACACCGATTTCTCCGAGGTTTCTGAAGCGATTTACGTATTTTTTTTTATTAATAGGTAGTATATAGTTAATATCAAATCTTTATTATTTATTACTTTTTTAGTTTTGAAGTCGGTTTTAATTTACGTAGTTATTTGTATTTCTATATTTATTACACATACGCTTGTATCTACTGGTTAACTGTGTTGACTGTTAATGAATGGAGCTTAGGATAGATATCTGATACACACTGAGTAATGCATTTACGTAAAAAAGTTATATTTTACTAGCTGTCCCTGTAAACATCGAAACGCCCCGTGTCATGTGGCTTTTATCTTATTTTTTAAAGTAAGTAAGTATGAAATTATATAGTACAAAAGTATTTTTTAATTGTTTTATTAGTTATTCTACTATTCTGGGCAACGTATCCCAAAATCTAAATATTATTTAAATCAATACTCTAGATAATATATTGGGGGTTCTAACAAACCCGATTTTTTAAATATAGCTTTAATATTATATTGATGTTTAGTTAATTGTGATGTAATGATTATTTAAAAGTTGTTCATAAATATGCTAGCTCCGCCCCCACATAAGGCACTAGGCGTGAAGATATGTGTATATACATGTGTTAGTAAACATTTTAGTAAATTGTAGACTAGCAACTAAGTTTATTTCGACTCAAATAACCTTAGGTACTTATTTCACTAATTTTCTCTTATATTGAGGTTTCTTTAACGTGTTATCTACCTACTTATTGCATAAATTTTATGAAACCCAACACCAGAAGTACCTGAATTAACATTAAGCATTTAAGGGACTTTTATCCAAAAATAACAATTTTGTCATGTATTCAATATTTTGTCATATATACCAAAAAAACAACCTTGCACTTTAAAGGAAAGCCGCTTCGTAAAAAAAAGTTGTTCTCTTACACTCCACACTTCTTCAAATTTGGGTTGTTGACGTTTATTTTAATAATTAAAATTAGGCAGTGAATCAGTTAGGCTATTTTTAAATTGTTTAAAAATATCATTAGAGAGAAATTCAATGACTAATCTTGATACGACTGTTTGCTATAAATTTAACTGCTAAGGACTAGTTAGTTTAACCATTAACCAAGTGTTTTCCAGCATTTCCAAGAATAAGATCAATTTAACACTGCACCTAATGCTGGAAGTTCTAAATTACCATTTTGTGTAGAACCGCAGTTTATCGATTGTTAGTAGGGATGAAACGATACAAATGGGGTATCGATACTTTACTCGGTACTGGTATCGGTCGTCAAGTATCGATACTTACTCAGTATCGATACTTACTAGTATCGTATCGTTTTTGGAAAATTTTGAGAGAAAGCCGTAACAAGTATTGGTATTCTTTATTGAAAAGTACTAATAGTATTCTAACATAAAATCATAATTTTTGAGATACTCCCGACCATGAGTGTCACGGGTAAACGCTAGTACAACACGTCACCTTCAAAATAATTTTTGAAAACAGTTCTTTTTCATGGTGATGCTCAAGAAAAAATCAATATTTGTAAATATCTTCCGGTCAAACTTTTTTCGGGCATAGCATTATAAGCTTGTCAACTGCCAAGGCTGCTAACTGCACAAAACTAAGCCTAGGATGCGTTCAGAAACTTAAATTTAGGATAAACTTTTTTTCAATGTTGAAATATAAACATCCATTATGTAAATTTCCATAAATAATAAAAATTACTGATGTGAGTAATTTTAACCGATACCTACTCGATACTTCATTTCAAAGTATCGATACTAAAATGTACTTGGTATCGGATAAAAGTACCGAGTTCCTACTTGGATTTACTAGTATCGTTTCATCCCTAATTGTTAGGACAAAAATGGCTTTCCAAGAACAGAAGCTTTGTTCACTAAACAGGTCATTCTATCTTGGTTGCTCAGAGTTGCGTTCTAAAATAGATTAAAGCTTTGCAATAATTATATCAGCGTATCTTTGTGGACTGGTTAACACGTGTATGTTATTTTAAAGGAATGATTAAAATTATGTCTATTAAAATTAATAGCGTGGTTATTGTCGGCATCGTCCTTACATATGGTCAAGATTTTGTTTGGTGGAAAAGTGGATAAATTAAATATTTTGCATTTACAATAGTGAATGAAAAGCAAAAACACAGATGACTTATGCATTTCGGAGCATTGTATCTTAGGCATTCTTCAAGAAGGCAGTTAAATTTAATAACTTTAACTACACTTTAATAAGTCCTTAACTTTTATTACGGTAATTTAGTTATATTTTTAAGTATTTTAATTTTTTAGATGTCTGTATTTCCGGGTCTGGGTGTTTATTGTAGTTATAATGGTATTATTATATCTATTTAAGAGTTTCTAAATATAAGCACCGTTGACTACATACATACCTACATATAACCAAGGATATAATTGCTTACTTTGATGTAAGATCAATATTTGTCCAGAGAGATGAAATATTTACCATTTCTAAGAAAGATATATTCGTAAAAGTAATACCTAGTTTATGCCGTCAGTAATGAAAACATAGTATGATCGTATGTTTAATGTGTATGCTATACTTAATACCTTTAGTATGCATACTTAATACACGCTCGTGTAATAAAGAGAGAGTAAGTAATCTCGGGAAACACTTGATCAATCTTAATAACTTTTCCACTTATAGAAAGCTGACAATTTATATAGATAATGTTGGATTCTTCTTAAAAACTTCAAAAACAGTTTTTATATGAAAAATATCGACATATTATCGATAAACACTCATTTTTTGTGTATAGTAGTACTATTTAAAGTATGCGCTTCGGCTATATTCGTCAAGCTTCGGAAATCGAATGTATTTTAAAGATATCCGTATAGAGTTGTTATTACACATAATTAATAACTTTGCTTAACTTTAGATAAGGTCAGCCAATTTAAAAATAAACGTATAAAGTGTAAAAAGAGTAAAAAGTGTAAAGCCGAAGCGCATAATTTAAATAGTAGTACTCTAAATGACTTACTTATTGAAATCAAAGTGGGCTTTTTGCAGTTTTACTGTGCTAAATTCAATTACCGAAGGTTACTTTGTAGGGTTATCGCTTCTGTGGTCTAGCGGTTCGGGTGTCGGACTTGACTGCATGAGATCTCGGGTTTGAATCCCGGGTCGGCCAACAAAAAGAAAATTGTATTTCTAATTAAAAAAATGTAAGTCGGGTTTGGAAATGTGCTCGGTTGGCGATAGGTTTGCCACCTATCACATTATGGGACTTAGTGTCTTCGGCTAGTCGTGGGTGCCCTGGTTGTGCCTCTGCCTACCTCTTCGGGGACATGGGCGTGACGATACTTTTACTTTGTAGGGTTATCACATCCAATGTCCAAAAAAAGTTTCGGAATTTATTTAATGGACGGACAAATTTTAAAACCATGCAACATGTACAGATACATACATTGAAAAATATCGACTAACAGCAAATTGTCATTATCATTTTCATTAATAAATTAACGATTTGAAATAATTATTATCTTTGGTAGAATATATCCAAGTCTTGATTTAGAGTTTTTTTTTTAATTTTCTAATTAATCAACGTTGCTTTAGTTTGAATTAGTGCCCGATTGGTCGGTTGGTTGGTGGATCGGTTTTCATCTACCATTTTGTGGAACTAATACGGTCCGCTAATAATGTGTGCCCTGGTTACACCTCTGCCTACATCTTCTAATATATCAGAGATTAATTGTTTTAATTTTTTAAAACAATTAACTGTGATCAAATACCACTTACTGTCAAAATATCCTACAGAAAAAGCAATACAAACATCCCTTCAACAAAGTGCTTATATCGGTGTCATTTATCTCCATGTACTAAATATACCAACACTAGAGCACCGATGTTAAAATATCGTTTCAAAGGACACGAGAACGTCTTCAAGTTATTTAACCCTGAAAGCGAGGATACTGAAATAGCCACAAATCTTAGAGAACTGGAGGCTGATTATGTATCTCAGTGGCCAACTCATAATGGAAAAGTGTACATCAAATGACGTCATTTGTGTTTGCTATCTCTATTGTATTTCTGTTGGTCACTGTTTTAGTTAATGTATACATTTGCATACCAAGGATTTTTTTGGTGAAATAGGAAGGAATATTGTTACAATAAGATCTAATGTACTCCTATTAAGCGCAAATAAAGATATTACCTATAAATAAATATACTGGAGTTAGCAAATATGAAACACGTCATTTGACAGCTATATAATGTACACTCATCCACTTTGAGTTGGCAACTGAGATATATAATAAGCACCCTGGAGACTGATTATGTATCTCAGTGGCCAACTCAAAATGGAAGTGTACATCAAACAGTTGTCTAATGACGTGTTTAATATTTGCTATCTCCAGTGACCAACATAAATTCAATAGAGATGCAAACACAAATGACGTCATTTGACAGCTATTGGATGTACACTTTTCCATTTTGAATTAGCCACCGAGACACATAATCAGCTCCCTGGTAACATTTATTTAGTAGAAATGTGTTTATCTTCTCGAGTGACTAATAAGGATTGTTATGGAATACCATGGTAGTAAATGCTTCTTTTTTTAAATTCTATTGGTTTTTAAATACGTATTATGTATAGTCTATTTCCATTTTATTTGACATGCAAAATGTATTTGATATAGTAGAGTACTTTAATATCAGAAATGTAAGCCATTTGACTTTCAAAGAATTTTTTAATTGTAACATATTGAGTAAGAGCGTATTCTATATTATGGTATACTAGCTGGTTGCACGCGACTTCTTCAGCGTAGAATATATTACGTAGTAGAATGTAAAAGTTCTTTGAGGGTTTATTTTAAAAAAATGCCTATGTTTGCACTCGGACCTTTGCATATCAAATTTTATTAAAATCCGTTCACCGGACATATAGATAAACGGACAGACGGACAGATTTATAATATTAATATGTATACAAAGCTATTTTCTAGTTTGGTATACATATACTAACTTTGCTCGTACATCGATTTACATTTTTTTGTGATGTGTAGTTTATAAGCCATTTTGATGTATAAACTATCATATTCGTGTAAAGTTGCATCTTAATTCGTTCAGCAGTTTTTGCGTTAAAGAGTAAAAACATCTATCCATTTTTTACAAACTTTCACATTTATAATATTGTAAACTTAGTGAAATACCTATATCCAAGTCTTGATTAAGAGCTTAAAATTTTTGTGTCAGAGCTACATGATCTAATTCGGTGTTTATGTAAGAATGATATAAATATTATCTGAAAAGACACAACGGTGTCTTTAAATAGTAGATTTTATGTTTTATTGTTTTATTAATAGAGATGTTTTTCGCTTTTAGTAATATTTGTATTAGCCGTTAACTGTATTTTTTTATTACAAATTTACAATTTTTTTATTACAATTATTTGCACTAAAATACCATACAAATAATAGAATTTGTATTTCGTTGACTACTGATAGGCAACGCGTTTCGCTTTTAATAATGTATTTGCCATTAACTATAGAAAAAAGTATTAAAAACGAAAAAAAACAAAAAAAAAGGAACTAAAATACTGGCAAATCAAGTTTTTTCAATCTATAAGAACATGTTGACGACGTTGTCTTAGAATGGATGAGTACCTGGTTGGTAATAAGTTTGCCACCTATCAGGTTATGGTATTGGGATAACGGTGTGAAGATGCTTTTGAAGTAAAATAAAATATAGATATTGGAAATGAATATCTACCATACTTCACTACATAGTATAAAACAAAGTCGCATCCTCTGCCCTTATGTCCCTTTGTATGCTTGTCTTAAAAGCTACGCAACGGATTTTGATGCAGTTTTTTTAATAGATAAAGTGTTTAAATTGGAATGTTCATATGTATACGTTATACTTGTGCGAAGCAGGGGCGGGCCGCTAGTGTAATAATAAAGTAACTACCTATCATATTTTCGTTCGTCGCCCGATGGATATTGGATATTACATCGGAAATTAAAACGTCTCGTCATACCAGTTACGTCTGTAGTTTACGCGGTTCCTGTCATTTTAAGTGGTCCGGTATGCAAATAAAAAATAGACTTGATTTAAATACGAGCGTTAAATGGAAAACAAAATTATTTACTGCCTATAAGACTTACTTACACTTACTTGTGACTTGAAAAAGTTCTGAGGTTACACATAATGTAAGAACCTTCTCATTTTAATAATCGATGTACATTGTCTTTGGTGTACTGCTACCATACACCAAAAAGTTCTAAGGAAACACATAGCAAAGATAATAAATAAGATAATAACAAAGAAATTTTATTTTTAAAATCGGCTAAAAAGATGAAAGCTCAGTATTTCCATTGAATTTAAGACACTGGACCTTTGAGAATTGTCCATAGAATTCTCTGATATTTTTGGTACTGAATGTATACGTAGTATCTAGTTTGTGCTGAATATGTCCCATTTTAAATAAAACATAGATATTGACTATTTTAGAAAACATTGTACTTCATATGTTTGATGATTATACAGGATGTTGGACGCTTAGTTGGAAAAACGGAAATGGAGAAAGGCTGGCATTATTTGAAAACACTTTCAGGAAAATTTTACTTTATAAACGCTGTTATTATTTTTTATTGAATGTTTCAACATTTTCATAAATTCTTGCAAAATATTTATTTATTCATATTTCAATACACAAAAAAAGTCATTACAATTAGAGTTACAATTTTGGAGGACTTACAAATTCAATAAAAAATTATAACAACAACTTTTTAAAGTCCAATTTTTTCGGAAATGTTTTCAAATGACCTTTTCACCATTTTTGTTTTGTCCAACTATGCGCTTAACACCTATCGCCATTGCAGAAACAAATGGTTTCCTTTTAAAATTATCAAACATAAAATTTAAAGACCTTGATCTTCCTACACAATACGACGTGCACTGTATAATCTAGGTCATTGCAAAATGTTAGAACACTCCGATTAGTTATTACAAAGAAAAGACCATATAGATTGTGATACCTACGTATACTCAATCTACCTTCATCCGTTGATCGCTGATTATCAATGTTGCCACCATTTTGCCAATTTATAATTAATTATTGGGAGATTATAGAGAGAGATTAAACTATCAGCAATTAGATTAAACTATAGCAAACTATCTCTTTCTACTGTACTAAATGTTGACCTCGGGTACGTTTGAAATTCGAATATTCAAGTTACTTAGCTTGCCCGCGGGTACTCTTTCACATATCGGGATAAAAATTATCCATTGTCACTGTATAACATTTTATCTAGGATTGCCAACTTTATTACACAAATTTGAAAGAAATTATAGTTCGACATGCGAGATAAGAATTTTAAAAGCTGAATCCAACTAGTTTTGCTTAGAATAAAAAAATATAATAATAGCACCTATTAGGGATAATATTGTTAGTAAAAATATTTTTTTTTTGTTTTGTTGTTTCCTTTAAGTAGAGAAAATCCTATATTAGGCGCATAGCATACCATACAGTATTAAAACTTTAATACAATACGTTAACAAGCATAGTAGATATGTAAAGTGCCAAAAAAAGCGTAACTGGTCGGTTTGTAAAAACTTAAACATAACATGCAACATTATAATATTACGTATATTAGAAACACGTTATTTTCTCTACAAAGGAGATTTTTCACATATTGTAAAAATTAGCTTAGCGTTAGTCAAAGTTCTTGCCACCTGATGGAAAATATCGGGGAAATATTTTCCATCAGGTGGCAACATCGTCCATATGCGTAATTTCTCTAAGAAATTAAATATTGAATATATGCGAAGTGTTGCCTAACTCCAAATATTTTCGTGTTACCAAACTAGCTTACATTAAAGCGAGGTGAAGTGCACAATCGCGTGCAAATTCCGCGATAATTTTGGATTTTATAACGTTTCAATTATTGATTATATAACATCAAATTTACAAATTTTATAACAGTCTTACCAACGCTGAAAATGTAGACTTATATAAGGAGATCAGAAATGAAACAAACATTAAAACATGAATGTAATTACTTCCGGTTTGTGTAGAATTTAGTTTTGTAGTATACTTAGATTTGTTAGCAGCTAGCAGAGAAACATTTGATAGGAGAACTACTAAATATCTGACTAATCCGCTTCTCAATGGTTTAGGAACTCCTAATCTAAACTACGCAGTTATCCGCGACTTCGTCAACGTATTACAGTTTCACACTATGTACCTCTACCTCTACCCTCGAATGTTTTGCCTTCCAATGTCAAAATAAAAGAAAAAAAATAAAAAGCTTTTAGCTTAGTAAGCTATTATCTAAGTTTCTGCTATGTTTTTTAGATGTGAGCTTAGAATCAAAAATAAGTCGCTTGTCGTAATTCGTCAAACAAAGTCATTTCTGGATCTTGAGTAAAGCGGTGACATCATTACTCAAGCTCATTTAATAAGATTTGGAACAAACGAGGATATAATAACACACTAATTTCTTCATCATTATTGTGCACTTTCACTGAGCAAAATTGTATAAAATTCCACCTAAATAAAAGATTAAAGACTTTATTTATACCAAAATATATGTATTTATACAAAACTACACACTGACTCTTACGAAAGAGAAAACTGTTGTAATAGTTCAGTACTTTTCCATACAATATCCATAATAAAACATCTCAATTCCCGCAATTGTACTATGTCCTACATTATATATCATACATACCATTAAAATATCTTGTGCATACATTTGTGAGTTCACTAATTTCACTCAATATAAACACGAAATTATGAAAAAACTATGACCACCTTTTTTCTTTATGGCGCCAAAACTTCTTTTCAATGTTTTCAAATTAAATCAAAATTACGTAATTTCAAAAACCCTGGCCTAAACCAACAAAGAAGGTCTGTGTTCACCAATTAACAACAAAAAATGTAGTAATATCAATAATTTTTATAACTTAGCCTTCATATGCACATACATTTCATATTTATTTAAAGACATTGATGTCTTTGTGGTCGCCTCTGTGATCTAGCGGTTCAGGTGTTGGACTTGACTTCGTGAGGTCCCGGGTTCAAATCCTGGGTCGGGCAATAAAAAGAAAATTTGATTTTTCCAATTTTCTAATAAATGGTGCTCGGGATTGGGAATGCGCCCGGTTAGCGATAGGCTTGCCACCTATCAGATTGTGCGACTTGGTATCTTTGGCTAGTCGTGGGCGTCCTGGTTGTGCCTCTGCCTACACCTTCGAGGTTATGGACGTGAAGATACTTAATATTAGTTTTAAAACTTAGCCTTCAAATACACATACATACATTTCGCATTTTTCACAGACGTTCAAAGTGTGTATGGCCAATTGTAGTAACATAAAATCTTAGTCAACATATAGTCAAATGCTAACTTAACAAGTAAACGTTATACCTCCAAGGTCACATGGTTCAGTGAGATCATGGTAGCGTCTTGAAGAAAAACAAACAATTTATTTTAAAATATGATTGTATTCATGAATCTTATATCATGAATTTTAGATGTTTCACTTACTCTTTCAAGGAAAAGAGCAACTAAGCGTGATGAAGCCTTTTAGGAAAAAATCTTTGTGGTCTAGCGTTCCGGTAAAGGACTTGACTCCAAGAGGTCACGAGTTCGATCCCCGGATTAGGCAACAAAACTAATTTTTTTTTTTGAAATTCTAACGGAAACTTTGCTCGGGATTAGATCTGTGTCCGGTTGGCGATAGGCTTGCCACCTACTTTATAGTGGGACCTAGTGTATTCGGCTAGTAGGTAGGTAGTAGGTGCCCTCGTTGTACCTCTGCCTATCTCTTCGCGGATGTGGACGTGAAAAGAAATTGAGAATTGAGAATTGAATAATTGGGGGAATAAAGTGTTAAGTTAGGTAAAATATGAGAATAGGTACTTGCCGTATTTTGTGATAAAACCGCGAACGAGCACACGGCTATCTAAATGGTAATGGACCACCGTGGTTTATAGACGCCATAGAATATGTTAAAGTTGCATCGTTTTCTTTTAGCCTAGTTGTTATGCTTAACGTGTATAGAACACCAGAGTGCCTGTCTGTCATTATGGTGGCAGGAATAAGTAAGGCAGTAGATCCCTACCCGAGCAACTAGTTAAGTCTGACGTTGGACAGATAGACCACAGAGGCGAATTTTTTGTATTTAAAAATAAAATGTTGTGGCCCCCTTTTCCTTTTTTCAAACCTCTCCTAAACTTCCACAAATAAATAGTTTAAAATCAAAAATAAATGAATCCGTCCAGTCATTCCCGAGTGCTAGTGAGATAAACGAATGGCGTATCATTTACATATATATAAAAGACTAGCAGTTCCGGCGAACTTTCTACCCGTTCAGTTTCTATGAGAAAAATTAAAAATGTTCCCTCCTAGTTTCCTCGCAGTTTTTCCATTTTTCTTATCTTTTAAACCTTTCCTGGACTTGTAGAAACATAAACCAAAATTAGCCAAATCAGTTCAGCCGTTCTCGAGTTTAAATAAGACTAACAAACAACATGTTTAATTGACCCAATTTAAACACAGACTTTAACATACTTTGAAAAAATACGCCAGAATTTCTTACTAAATCTGAAGCCTACAAAAATACCAAACAATAATATCAATCACACTTTTGAAACAATCCATTACAATTTAATACATTGTTTGAATAACAAATTGACAACGAAATCCTCCAATCATGAGTGGAAATATTCTTTCGTTTGCACTTGGGGCTTGCTTAAAAAGTGTGAAGTGTTTATCATCACGTCACCGTCTAAGCTATAGGTAATTATTATCTTACAATGACTTCTAAGAAATGTCATCGACAAATATAAAGTGGATAAACCGGCGTGTTGATATGAAAAGTGTAATGAAAACGCATTTTTATTTTAGCATTTGCTCTGTTCCCTTTAAATTTTTCCCAGTTCAGATAAAAGGAAAAAAATGGACCCATGCTGAATTTGAAACTGTAACTTTTCGTATCAAGGCGTCGAATGCTTTAAATATTTGAGCTACTGAGCTGGGGCGAAATTTTTTCTTTTTTATAATTTGGAGAAGGGTAATGAATGTGGAGGTAGCCAGGCTGAGCAACAATCGTGAGATTTGGCAGACGATACTCTCTGCCTACGCCGTAAGGTACTTAATATGTAGGTACTATTGGTCCGGTGCGGTAATATAGCTGCATTGGCCGCTACATGTACACTTTAATCCAACTTAAAAGACAGGATTTCGTAGTATTTACATACTCTTTGGATAGGATTTCTTACACCAGAATTGAACTCGGGTCTCGGGCGAAGCCGCGGTAATGGCTAATAGGATATATAAAATTATTTTACAGCATGCGACAATCCCCACTTTTCTTAATAATTAGAGCATCACTGTGAAAATATAAACAAAGACCTATTTATATAATGAGGTATTATATTTAAGTAAGACGAGTTACAAGATCATAAAAAGATAAGCAAGAGGAAAACAGGTTCTGTTTTGGTGACTGATTCTGAGAATGTTTTTGTTATAACATATGATTACTATAATAAAAGAATTGGACGAAAAAAGTATAAAACTTTTTGCTAACCTATCATAATCATCATCACAATAATAACCGGAACACTTCGTTACTGTTTGAATTTACTTATCTGTGGAATCGTTAGATAAAAAACATTTTACGTTTGACCATCTAACATTAGAATATACATATACATAGAGCGAATAGGCTGAGAGTATCAATTGCTATTTTTTTTAATGTAAGTGATAAAAAAAAACACACGGGTATCCTAATGGTAAAATAAGACGGTGACCTATAGACACCGTAGATGGCAAAATATGCGTCGGATTTTAAATGCTTGTGTAAGTCTACCGGCTACCCTACCCTCCGAACGGGAGCATGTCAATATGGCGTCAGGAATAGCAAAAGCGGTAGGTTTGTTCTACCCGGTCAAGTTACGGCACCGCATTATATTTCTTTTTCTAATTCTTCTCTCAAGCTGCCTGGCGGGAAGGACCCATTCTACTTAGCGAACCCGGACTAACAAGTATCTCTATTTCTACAGACCTATCTAGCTTACTCCATATCCATAAGTTTTCATATAAGGGTATTTAGTTTCTGGACTCACACTCATGGGTCCGGCAGTACAGTCGACATAATAGAATTTTGAATTGGTCGATTGATCAGGTTGACAATTTTGATAATTTGTACAATCAGAGAGCAAAATATGTAAACAACAATATTTTAATAATTAAACTATTCAATCACCCATTCTGTTTTATACACCCGTTATCCTCCATGAAATCATACTCGAGTGATTTTTTTCGTAGGATTGGTCAACCTAGGTAACTAGGAGTAACTTTGGAGTAAGTCTACAGATTTACACTATGACTTTCAAATGAAATTCAAGTTTGAGTTCGCTCTATACAATATGAAGTAATCTTACTTAATAAAATGTTGCCAGTGTGCCAATTATAAAGTTGAAAAAATTATTGACAAGTGTTGAGGTACGACATGCCTCAATAAATTCTGAGATGTTTACCGTCGATGAACTCTTTTTATAACGACTAATGTGTTGCTAACCTGGCGGTTTTTACAACTTCACCGGACTTTGTTGATGAACTCATTTTACCACACTATATTGTTACCACAATTTTTTATTCAATAATATTTTGACAGTTACCAGTGTCAGTAAAAGTATATCACAAAAGAATAAAAGAAGATGAATTGAATAATACGAAATCAGGTTAAAAACAGCACAAGGGATAAGTCTAAACTCATACTGTTTTGCCACAAAAATATTAAGACGCCTGATTGGCTAGACATTGTTTAAATTTGACATCCTAGCAATAGCATGCTACACGTGGATGACATGTCAGAATGTAATTGGCTTAAAACACTGTTTACTAAAAAGCTTGTTCGTTTTTTTTTTTTAATAAGACTGATAATTCCCATATAAAATAGGTGATGCATTGAACTAAATTTTAAGTATAATTGTAAATATTACCTACGTGAAATAAAGAAGCGTTCAGACATACTAAGATGATTGTTGTTTTACGATATAAAACGACAAATATTCCAAACTATACTCATGTCATATTCTGTAATTTTTACATGTAAAAGGAACATAAACAAATATGTAACTGAGCGGTAAAACTTAGTCAAAATTATAATTAATTATAATTTAATAACCTAACCTATTTGTCAAAATTAACAACCACTAAAAAAGAACTTGCGTCCAAAATACACAAGTTATCCGTCACAAGTGACAACACATTTTTTTATTTTGTTTTTAAAACGTTCGACGCTAAAAATAACGGTCGAGAAACGTTAATCACGTGGCTTTTAACACTTCTATAATCAAATGAGATATTGAATAATTTAACCGTATTGATTATGATTTTTAAAAAAACTTGTGAAATGGAACAGTGGTATTTTACATTATTTAAAATTTATGTATAATATTTAAATTACGTATAACATAAATGAATCCCAATTTCGCGTAGTTATAGCATTACGCTTGAACGGATAGACCGATTTCGCTTATTTTTTTTATTGTATTAGCTGTTGTTAGGATTTTTTAAATAAAATTAGAAAAAACAATAACTTTTTTTTTCATTCAAACCGTTAGTAGCTGTCTTCATGCCCATACCCTTGAAGAGCTAGTCAGAGTTAGGTACAACCCACGACTAGCCGACGATACTAAAGCCCAGAATGCGATATGTAGAAAGCCTATCTCCAACCGGGCAACGTTGTCTTTATACTCAAACTAGCTGCGCCCCGCGGTTTCACCCGCGTAAGTCCCAATCCCGCGGGAACTCCGGGATAAAAAGTAGCCTTTATGTTATTCTGGGTCTTCAGCTACCTACATACCAAATTTCATCGTAATCGGCTTTGTAGTTTTTGCGTGAAAGAGTAACAAACATCCATACATCCATACATACAAACTTTCGCATTTATAATATTAATAGGATTACAAAATAAACAAATTATTTTTGTTGTCCGACACGGAGTCAAACCTGTCCCAGGTTGCAATCAAGATTCTTGCTATCAAGACCTTTACCGGACCGCTACACCACAGACGAGATCTTACTTTTAAATACGATAAGATGCTATTATGAATAATGCTTGATATCGATCACTAGAATGAAACGGAAATCCATCACACATCTTTATTCGACATGGCAAGTGGAGCGAAAAGCGCAATCAACCACATCATGTAAAGCTATACCTCATCTATATCTACATATATCATACTATAGAAGAATCTTCTAGAAGGCTGTTAAAGAAAATCCTTCTCACTACTAAAATTTACGCGCCCGATGATCTGGTGCGTAACTTCACTTTTGCTAATTGAGTGAAGTTACAAGCCAGATTAAAGTGCGTGTAAGTTTTATTAGTAAGGGGTTAAATAAGTAACCTCCGATTGATAAATTGTGGAACATCTTACACCCCAGAAAATATAACTACTAATATTTTCCTTACTAACGCAGTTATATTTAATACAAACGAATCACATAAACTGATTTAACCTCAAAGTTAACAAATTACATTTCTAATTGTGTTACGGGCGTTAGGCAAAAATATTAATAGACAAAATTAGTTAAATAAATACTAGCATAAATTTAGCAAACAACAATACCCAGAAATATGGACATCTAAGTACATCAAACAAGAATCGAACCCAGCCTCGAGTTAAACCAGTGGAATTGGCATAGCATAGGCCAAGGAGAAGGAGTAATGAATGCCATGCTATTGGAAATTGAACCCGGGCCTCACAAATTGTCATAATAAGCGTTTATGTCTTGGTCTGAGGTAATAAACTACTAGCGATAGTTTGAATTTTGTGGCTGGCTGTCGGCTTTGGCTGTCTATACTTATAAAATAACATGTCCTGATTGAAGAATCCATCATCGCCGAGCAAAAACTGAGAGTTGTGTAATGAAATTTGGTGAGTAGGATCATTTTATTAAGTAGACACCCACTAAGGACGGAATTTTGAAAATTCTTCCCTTTAAGAGAGGGATTAAAAGTGTATAGACCGTCATTTTTGTTAATTAGAAACATGAAAATTTATTTTTGGGCTACTAATTAAAATGAGTAGAGTATTCAAGCGTTTCTGGAAATTCTAACCCTAAGTAGGAAAAATAGGGGTTGAAAGTTCGTATGAAAGTCCTTAAGGGCTACAGTCAGTAAATATATGAACTACTAGCTGTTCCCGCGAACTTCGTTCCGCCCGTTCAGTTTGTATGGGAAAAATTAAAATGTTTTTCCCAGTTTCCTCACAATTGAACAGGATAAAAAGTATCCTATGTCCTTTTCCCGGTTTTAAGTTACCTCCCTACCAATTTTCAGCCTAATCGGTGTAGCCGTTCTTGAGTTATAAATAGTGTAACTAACACCACTTTCTTTTATAGATTAATTGCCATGGCAGCCAGTATCAAATAAAAACTAAGTATTTTAAAAAATATAAATCAATATTTACAAATTTTGTAAGATTTCATAAATAGCTCCAATTGATACACCGTTTACGGCTAATCGTAATGTGACGTGCTAATACAAATGTGGTGGTTGGAAATGAGGTCGAAGTATCGCAACAGTTTTAGCGGAATTTCGTAATAAACAAAACACAGCCGAGACAGAGTTGGCCCAGTTCCAAAATGCAGTTGCAAGGGAACGTCCTGGGTGCTGATAGATAAACCTTTTATCGTTGTTGGTCTCACGGTAATCAGCGGTCATTTTCCTTTAATCTTTAGTATTTTTGTACTGTGAGTCATCGACGTCCAATTAAATAAAAAAATCGACGCATTGCCCTCCGGGAGTGCTGGCCGAAGTGAAAACTTGAATATTAACGTTGTGAATTTTTGATGTTTTAAAATGGTTAGGTTAGGGATTAATTTTGCACGAATCGCTTTAATTATTATCAGTATGAAGGAACTATCATTTACGTGGTAGAATACAATATTCATTTATTGCGCAGTCACAGTCATGTTTGTGTACGATATACACAAACACGACAACACGAACATTCGCTCAAGCGCCCCGCGCCGTCTAACGAATTTTCAATCAGGTCACGTGTCCTAACGCGAGTTTAGAAGTTTTTACCTATTCCAAAAAAGTGCGCAACGCCGCTAAAGAAGTTTTCACTTCAAAAATTGAATCTGTCAAAGTTTTTTTCTTTTCATAGGACAACGAATAATTGGCTCTTCTGAAGGCAAGGGCTCTTATAAAGGTAAGAGACAATCGTCACATAAAAAGAGATGTTACCAGTGCATCGCTATATTATCACAGGTTTTAGCTTATGGATGTAAGCTATTGATAACAATGGATGTAGCTGCCCCTCAGCAAGTAACAAAACAATGGCGAACATTGACGTCATGGCGACAGGATTAGACACATTGGTGTACCTACTTTATATGTAACTAGCGGTCCAGCGATTTTCGTTCTACCAGTTCTGTTTGTATGGGGAACCTTAAAATGTTTTTTTCCTAGTTTTCTTTTATAATCTGTTAAGCTTCCCAGGACATCCACAAATAATACCTACAAAAGCATAATTAGTCAAATCGGTCCAGCTGTTCTCGAGGTTCAGGGAGACTACCGAACAGCAATTGCTTTTTATATATACCTATAGATAAAGTAGAAAAACATAAATTAAATAAGTAATAGGCTTGATGTTTTTTATAATTTAATAGTTGTCCGGGCAAACTTCATACTTTTAAATTTTTTTTCGGTCTTTGAGAAGCAATCTACTTTCGTGGGTATAACAATTTTTTTCCTAACAAAATGCATAGCTAAAAAATTAACTACTTTTTCTGTAATATCCTTACAAATATGCGGGTTGTTTGTTTTTTTTTATTAGTCTCTCTATATTATACAAATTTTGTGAGTGGAGATATCTGGATTGCTAAATTTTTTTTCCGATATCTAAATGGGTTCCAATGGAAAAACTCATTAACTTCATACGTAAACGTACCTCTGTTCAAAATCTTATATTTTTATATGTTATTCATATTTTTTTAAAATAATTCGTCAGATTACTCACATGTTGGGTAATACTTGAATCGCAAACATTACATTGCACATAATACATTACGTTACTTATATTTAAATATTACAGTTATTAGGTATTTTGTAAACACATTGTCAGCAATGAATGTGTGTACTCTTATTTGCAAAAGGGGATTTTTAATTACAACTGACAATATTAAAGTAAGTGTGAGTCGGTACCTTAACAGTACAGTAAGTAACGTAGATATTCTGTGTCGTATCCCTTTAATACTTTATACTTATTTATTTATTATTATTTTTGCCAGAATTTACTTTCTTCCACGTTTACGTTTTAACGACTTAATGTTTTGTATTTATTTAGTTGTTTCAATTATCCTCTAGAGGCGCTGACAAAAAACCGTTTTGGTAGTTTAACGAAAACGCGACACTCGACAGTAAAGCAAATCGTTTCAAAAAATCACAATACACACGACAGATATTTACGTTGCTTACTGTACTAATGAGATTTATAAAAACAAGTAAATAATATTTATTATAAAAAAAAGTAAAATACTTCCTGTGTTGGCCCAGATCTTTTTTCATGCCTTATTTTTTGGGAGCTCGTAAAAGATGAATATCGATTAAATGAATAATTACTAACAAGACAATTAATGGCAGAGTTATGTGAGATCCACCGCCTTATCTATTCCTGCCGCCATAATATCAGAGTCATAATCCGGCCCAGAAATGAGATAGCCATTATATTTGCAAAATAGGCAAGAAACCCCTGCCAAAGCTAGGTACTTAAAACATCTATAGTGTCTATATTATATGTCACAAATATCTCTTACCATCAGGAGAGCTGTGTTCTTGTGCATCGAAACACATAGTATAAATGCTACAGTAATATAGCTAATATAATTTAGCAGATATTTACGTCGCTGACTGTACTAATACGAATAAAAAAATAAACAAGTCGTCAAACATTTGTGTGTTTGTGATGATACGTGACATAAGATAAACATGTATTGATCACTCTCACAAACAAAGCTCGTCCCCGTTCCATCACAAACACTAGCAACCACAGATTAACATCCGGCGTTATGATGACGTTTGTCGTTACTTTGTGATTGGATTGTAAATGAATGGATTTCTTCATAGCAATAAATAAGAAATAATTTGTCTATAGACACTAAAGAAGGTAAAGTATGTACACGCCCATATCCTTGAAGAGGTAGGCAGAGGTACAATCTTGTCCCACAATGTGATAGGTGGCAAACCTATCGCCCACCAAGCACATATCCAACCCCGGGCAACGTTGCTTTTATTAGAAAATCGCTACAACACCTTTTCTTTTTGTTGCCCGATCCAATCGAACTCAGAAATTGAAGTCAAGTTCTACAACCAGACCGCTAAACCACACAGGCGACTAAAGAAGGTATAGGCACGTTACCAATCTACGGCTGGGATTTAAAGCATCTTGTCTAAGTTACTCGTATACTTTTATGTGTTTATAGACACCGTGTTATGGTTGTTAGGCTTATTACGCAAGTTCTCCTAACCCAATAGATTTTATACTTTAATCGCTTTTCGCTACCGTCACATGGGCTTATGATGAAAAATGTAGATATTCATTGCTCATAGATTTACTTAGACAATTAATCATAAAATTTACAATGTGTTAATATGTAAAATTTATTTTATAGTATTTGTACGAAAAATGTGACTATATACGACATAAGAAAGAAATAAAAGTACTCTTTTACTAAGTTGTAGGCAGAGGTATAAGATAATATAAGTGTTCCATTTATAACATGCAATTTTAATTTTGGAAATAATAATTAATACATTTAATGAAACATTAATTGTTTGAGTTACATTATTGTGTTTGTTTATAACCAACTTCAAGGCAAATTAAACTAATAAAAACAATTATAACAAAATATTACAATTTTCGATTTTTAATGTTTCATTTTAAAACAAGTCAGCTAATTAAATTGATAAAAACAATTACCGAATCCACAAACTTACTTTAAAAGTAGGAAAATCTATAATCCTAAAATAACCTACTGATGTCATGTCTTATAGTTTATTAAAACTAACTTAAAGAACGATTGACAATGCAGATATAAAATGCGAATGTGGATAGATGTAGGTACCCGGGGAGACGGAGGTTGACATTCCGCGATCAGATCACTCGGATATTATCAGAGGGTGGTGTCAAGAGTCTCCGAAACTTTGTATGAAAAGGGCAATGAATGTGAAGGAAGCCAGATAAGTTTGTTAGGATCGTGAGGTTTGGCATTCGATACACTCTGCCTACCACTTAAGGGACTTGGCGTGAAGATATGTTTTTAACTTACTGATTACAACGATGGTATTTTATAAAGACTTCGCGATGGAAACTACAGATTGTATAATTATTAATAACAACATTGGTACAACTATTAGAACTCTGCCAGTTTCGTACGCTCTCGATTAATAAAATCCCCAATTAGATAATTATGAGTCTTAAGTGTTTTATGTTCTCTTTTGCCTGTACTATAATTATTAGTTAAAACCACCTTAGATTTAAATTATAAATACTTTATGTTACTTAGATTTGGTGCATGTTGTACATGCCTGTAAGTGGCATACATGTTAGTTATTAAGACTAAGATGTTTAAGAATTGTTATGAATGTTGTATATGTTATGCTGTTGGTGTGTCTTAACAAATAAATAAATAAATAACTATTAACGCCTAGAAAGGTGGCAGTTATTTCATACCAATATTTAATTTGTTAATTAGTATCACGCAGATATTATAATTACATGGTCACCTGGCTTTACCTACCATTACGTCAAACATCGTAGTGTGTCGAGTGCACGCAAGCACTGTTTTAATTATAATAGAAATCTAATAAGTGTGTAGCTCTGAAGTTAGCTACAAATGGCTGTGCATTTGCTAGAAGTACTACAAATCATTCATGGCGCATGCGCGTACCTACACACGACAGTTCCGCTCTTAACTTGACTTATTTTTTTAACCCCCGATCCGACATAATACCGAACGTCTAGTGTTAAAAGTTTGACGTGTGTGTGTGTTTGTGTGTGTGTGTGTGTGTGTGTGTGTGTGTGTGTGTGTGTTTGTGGCAACTTTTGAACGGATGACTGATTTCGATTTTTTTTATTGACAGCTGACGTTATTATCCCGTTGTACTCCCCGTCCCGTACCATATTCATGTTAAACGTCACGCTAGTTGTGATGAGGTACTTTAAATGCCTCTTGTTATCCGGCAGCAAAGAAATAGGAATCAGATAAATTATTAATAGTATCCGTTTTTGCTTCATCAAACAATAGTAATATCTATAAGGTTACTCTTAAAACTCGATTTCATGAAAATTGGAAATTGAAATGGGATATCTCATTTTAGTTTGTGGGTACTACTCTTGACCACAGTACCAAGGGATTATTAACTTAATGTTAATAATTCTTTTGTATTGTGTTCAAGAGTACCTAAAATGACATATCCAATTCCAATTTGCTAGAAATCGAGGTTCCAGAGTAACCCTACAGATTTCTTAAATCGTGGTTAATTAAATGCAATCTTCACAAATTAAAAAATGTTAAAGTTTATGATTTTAAACTTAAATCGTCGCGTATTATTAATTATTTATTTTCATTCTTAATTCTTAATCATCATTCTTAATTATTTATCTT